>OY804605.1:27183145-27384913 GCA_963680895.1 Fragum sueziense
ACGGAAAAATGGCGACTATCGGGTTAAATTGGCAGTAATTCTGAAGGTAAGCGGACATTTCTTGATCTGTAGGCAATGCCATCCTGAAAGTTATATCCCATGTCCTGGCCCACAAAATGTCTGACCTAATGGTACCAAGATATTATCGCAAAGATCCGTACTTTCAGCAAACACGTTCTTTGATGTGGTCCCGTAGGTTTTCCCATTGATAAGCTGGCCAGGTGTGTAATAAAATGTTTTTTTCTGGTCTTCCAGGTATTGACTAAAAATATTCATGAACCTGCAACACTACCCAGAAGAAGCTTTGAACTCGCCCTGGATTTTGTATTTTGGTCCTTGTCGAGTGAAGGGCCTTGACGCGAATCCAGATCCTACTTACAACATAGCCACTTGCCTTGTAACTCCAAAATCCAATCATTCAGATCATTTTCCTGTGGCTCATAGGGAATGATCCGAATAACCCTCCCATTTCTGCGATTTTGGACAATCACAGATCTTTGTGTCTCGTTTTTTCGCCAGTCTCTCACTAGCTTTCCACTGATGCCGAAATCACTCTCAGCCGCACAGTTTTTCGAATTTTCGGCAAATTTGATCACACGATTTTTTAAGCTATTGTCATCATCAAGTAAAATTTTGCAGATTAAAACAATATGCAGTTACGAGGTTTTTCGAAGAAAAGTGACGACTGCTTGTTGTGTACAATTTATGTCGTGTGTTAATTTAGGGCATATTGATTGAGAGATTACGCGCTTGAAATGGCAGAACGATGCATATCAAGCAAGACACCTTGTTAAAATGGAATTTATTATTATAAACAGAATCAAGCAAATGAGTATTCCGTCGTTGTCGTATGTTTATTGTCGCCTGAGTCATAAAGTCGATGTCTATTTCCCCCACATTCTGAATATTACACTATCTAAGGGAAGTAACTCTTTCATGAAACTGTCTAATTTAACCCTTTCCCAAACAAGACCTGGTTTTGACGTCCCTACTAGAATAGGCTTTGGAAAACATTGAAACAAAAGAAGAAACTGCTGATAACCAGCAGTTTCTCCTTTTGTCTCAATATTTTCTATGCCATATTTTACACAAATTCCATCTTTAATAACATCCATTTTGTCACTTGTAGCAGTTTTTGAAGTAGATCACCCTAAAATTTTGCCGTTTGGGAAAGGGTTAAACCTGGTTATTTCCCTTAGACCAATATACCTCAGAAAACGGAATTATTGCGCGCGATAAATTTTCTCCGCCAAAAAAGTAGTTCTACATAAAACGTATAATTTCCTCGTTTTACAATGATTATTTGGCATGTCAGTTTAGAAATTGTAGAAAGTCGAATTTCAATATCAAATCAAAGTGTGGACAAGAAATCAGAGATCTACTTTGTCTAAAAACAGAAATACAGAAGAAGTTAAGAGGTCCGTCTTTGTCCTTATTTGACCTGTCCAGAAAAACTCGTACGGCCCCAAAAAGTCGCAGCGCGAGCGCTAAGCGACTTAAAAATGTTAAATTTTGTTCAATGGAACTTGTCGTCCGCAACACCTATGATTTTGGACTAGGCTAAAATTTTGTTGTTTGGTAATGGTATATTAGAGTGCAAATCTATTTATATCCTCTATCAAACTAGATAACTCTACTTACACTGAATAAAAGTAGTGTCAGAGTTCCTTCCCTTAGATTAACTCTTTGAATACAGCAAAAAAGTGGCAATTTTGCCCAATTCAAGGGCACATAACTCTCATCTTTCTGGTCAGATCAGACTGAAAATTGACCTCATCCAAGATCTTATGGTCTCCAACATTATGTCCAAGTTTTGTCTTGATAGATCAATAATTGTAGATGCTAGAGTGTAAACAAACTTAAAAACAGCATTTTTTGACATTCAAGGGCAGATAACTCCGCACTTTCTGGTCCAATCAGGCCCATAATCGAACTTGTCCAAGAACTTATGATCGTACTTGTTTTGGCCAAGTTTGATCAAGATTGAGTAACTTTTGTGGATGCTAGAGTGTAAACACCCCAAATGTTGACGGACGGACGGACGGACGGACGGACGGACGGACGGACGCCGGACTAAAAGTGACCACAATAACTCACCTCGAGCACTTCGTGCTCAGGTGAGCTAATAATAAATCAAATAACCTTTTTCTACTTCCATCGTCTTATTTTGTTAAAGAATATCCTAAATTCTGTTCAATTACATATGTATTACATGTATGTTTCCTATCCCATTGCAAAAATCCAGGCTGTTCCAAAAATCATAATGTTATTAACGTTCTGGAACCATAATGGATTTCGGTTATTATCGCCGATGATCGGGTATTTACGACACTCGGTTATTTCCGTGAAACGCACTTCGGAAAGATTCGATTTTGTTCTCACCTCAGTTTACTTTCTCGTAAATATTAATATATATCGGCCGTGTAAGCTATTTAAAGTGTATTTTTCTGCATAGATAGAGATAATTCTCGTATTTCTCGTTGTTAGTAGCATAAAAAATGCTTAAATATTATCGTTCTGAACACTCTGGCGATTAAACGTATATTAAACGTACATTCATTCCATTAGAATAGGAAATACATGAAAAATACTTTTTTCATGTTGTATTCTATAAATAGCAACAAAAAAGAAAGTGAAAGTACAGAGAAATAGGGAACGATTTTATCCAGTTAATCGTGACGTTCTTTCGGACATACAATTGTAATTCGTTTGAGCTGTTATGAAATCTCGTAGCTACGGCTTTAATCAGGCCGTAGTTACGATATTTTATGACAACACTGACGGTTTATCAAAACATAACTTTAAACCCAGTCTATTGTTAGCACAAAATCCATTGCTATTCACATGAATTTTCCGTGGTTTGTTCAATTTCAACATTTCCTTTCATAAATATTTTGATATTTTCAGTAATTTTGGGGTTATCAAGGCTTTAAACGGTAAAAGGCATCGACAGTGGTGACAAACAGATTTACGTCAACTATTTTTGATCGTAAAGTTACGGAAAAACACTTAAGAAATTCTAATCTTAGCTTCGAACATGTTTTGTAAAACGCACTTACGCAAAAAAATTGAACTTCCGTTCAAATCTACGAAAATAATGTGCGTAATTTCGTTGATAAAACGGGGCCCAGATCACTGGTAGAAATAACAGAAAAACACTAAGAGAAATGAAGAAATAACTGTTTCAATAGGCCTACACTTGTTATGAATTTACTGATTTGGTTATAAAGAGCAAAGGACTGATGTATCCTTCTCTAAACAAGTCTGGTTTTGACGTCCATTGTAGAAATAATTTGAGAAAACATTGAGAGAAAAGAAGAGGTTGTTGATTATCATCAATGTGTTATCAATTCATCAATGTGTCCCTTTTCCTAAGTGTTTTCTGTTCGTCTGGACTGGTACAGTTTTGTTGTTTTTTTGAGGGGGATGGGCTATGTATGCACCAATACACTTGATTGATTCAAGATCTATACGAATAAATGCTGAAGACCAGCATTTGATATAGTATCAATATTGCGTCTTCTGCCTTGTTTTTTTTTATTATTATTATAGTCCAGTCACAATATAATGACACATGTTTACAAATTTTACAGTAATAAACAAAAGGTAATCCTTGTTAATTTTCAGTTCAACGTTGCATGTCTTGGTTCAAATCTTGAAGGTGTAAGGGACCTGCAAGATTCGAACCATCACATGCAAATTTACAGTAGTTATGACTTTGCTATTGTGTTTTTTGCAAGGGTAAAATTTGTAAATATGTGCCATAATATCGTTAATTAAAGGTATGTAAAGACCCGGTAATCAAAGATACAAGTTTGTGTAAGATTAGCTTAATTTGATTAAAAAAGGCGTTCATATACAGTAGTACATGACACCAATTTCAACCCTCTTCCACCCCACGAATCTTATATCACGGCGGGGAATCACCTGACATAATGTTTTCGATATTTTCCAACAATTCTGTCAAAAGATGACCGATTTGAAAAGAAGAATTTAAGCAGAGACAGCGGGAACACTCCATGACTTTGCTGAATGCCAAGGATAATCTTTGAAAAATCAGCTGATATGAAAGTTATTGACGACCTACCAAAACTGAATCTGGTCGTCAATAACGTTTTTATCACTTGATTTGTAAAAGAGTTACCAACCATCTGATATCGGGCGTTTTACACTTATTTCTGTTTCAAACCGATTTCAAATTGGTCAAGTATTTACAAAATTTTTGACGATTTTCTGAAATTTAGTGTCACATGATTCCCCACCGAAGTATATAATGCCCTTGTTTTGTTAACAATAGTTTATGTAGTAACTACAGGGAAATCTGGCAATGAATATTTGATAAAAATAAGTTCTTTATATAAGTTACTTTAAAAAATAATGTTTTGTTACATTTGACCTTACAATGAATATTTGATGGAATTGAATGACCTATTTTGGATAATTTTGTCCTTGTTTTATGCGCCCCTACTAAGTTTGAATTCATAAAAAACCAAAATTTAACGGTAACTTTTTCCCATTCTTGTTTTATTTGCACAAGTATAAATAAGAGATAATTTTGGTGTAGGTCTCATACCCTGCCAGTAAATATTACAAAAATTACAGATCAAAGAAAAATATTCATTTTTCTTAAACATGGAAAAAATTCAGTCGCAAAATCATAAACCTTATGTATAATCAAGTGTTTTTTTTTTCTCAATTTTGTTTTCATAGTTTTGTATTTAGCTAATTTACGTTACATACATATCTGTTGTAGCATACAAGCTGAAAAATGTCAGATATTATCATCTTCTGGGAAAAAAATATGAGATTTACGGAGTTGGTGCTTCCCCTTTTCCCGCCTTTTTTGTAAAAGGGGGTCAATAATTAAAAAAATATAAAAAATTCCAATATATCGGTAAAAATTGTTTTAAGTTTTATTTTACCTCCGTCTTATATCATAGAAATAATATATAACAATACTTTTTGTATTTTCAAAAGTGTCTATTATGGTTCCAGATCGTTAAAGGGCAATACAGAGAAATGGCCATGTCAAATAATATAATGTGGACAAGCCTAATTGATAAAGAATAATCATACTAACCAAGCTATATTTTTCTCTATCTCTTCTACATTTTCGAATTAAAAAAAAATAAAAGTTTGAGCACAAGCAGCATTGTTTGGATTGCTTTCTCTTCCAGATTCAATTCTAGTTCAAAAAGCAGTAAAAAGTTGAGCACAATTGATCTGAAATACATCAGAGTTCCTGCTCATTAGGTAGAAAAAAGATAGAGCGCTCTACAACAGATTAAGTGCTGTTTAAAGATAAGGGTCATGAGTCGTGACGTCATGTAAAACTGAACCACCCATTAGATCAAAGAAAACCCTATTTATGGAAAATCAATATGTGTCGGAAATCGACTGTTTTAGGAGGCTTACAGTAATTTGTGTAAGAACAAAGGAATTTACTCTTTTTTATGCATACATGTGATCAGATTCTTAACAAGGGATATACATGTTAACTTGAGTGTCCAAGCATTGGAATTGCAAACAATTTTCACTCAGAACAACACATTTTATAGTGCAATTTGCTTTTATTAAATCAGTTTGTGCAAGTATCCTTTACTCAGTATTTGTGTCTGTGAATTTCTATTTCTGAGAGTGAATTATAAGACTATATATGGATATAATACAGTAGTGCATGAAAGGAAATAATTACCGATAATCTGATAAAAGGTTTGTAGAAATTAAAACCATGAAATAACTTCAATTCCTTCTCATTTTCGGTGATATTTTGCAGAAAACTACTTGTTTGTTATTTTTTGTCAAAGATCGCGATCCACCCATTGCTGAAGTGTTGATTATTTGTTCTCGATTCTCTCATTAGATTTGTGTTATTTCCGAGTACAAAAATACAGTTACTGTAACTCCCTGTAGCCCTACAAATTTTGTTTTTGAAAATGGTATCGGCGGAAAAAGACTTAACTAACACCGAGCGTACACGATTTGTAAACTGAAATATTCAAGCTAGATATCTAGTAAACATCTTTCAATTAACGGAGCATAGATCTACGTGACCGAAGCAAAATTAAACATTGTTTACCAAGATATGCAGCCTAACCATTACGTTTTCCAACTGGATAAATCTAATTAGCCTATCTGTACAAAACAATTTTATGACTAAGGCATAATTTCAACTGGCCAAACGGGCTGGCTTCTGGCATGTTCAACTGGCCCGAGGTAAATTCAACTGGCCTCAGGCTAGCGGACCAGCGGTTAAATCGACCCCTGCTGATAGGCATTTATGATATTATTCCATTTGTATACACCAAGTTGTCCTCCATTTTGCATGTACAATAGTACCGGCCAAAAATGACAGTGACGTGGGCTAATGTTTACTACTTGACAACCAATCAACTCTGTTCTTATTTGTAACGGTGCAAATCAGACGAATTGATTGGTTTTGCAGCGGTTAACATCAACCTACGTCACTGTTATTTTCGGCTGGGACTATTGTAGCATAACTTTTGAGCCAAACTGTACATAAATACTCTTTAACAATAAAGATATAAAAGGTATCGAAAATAGGTCAACTTTACAAGAAATGACCAGTTTTATCGTAGTTCAACCTGTTTTCGATACGTACCTCAAATCGTGACTATATGGTTTTTGCGCATGCTCAGAAAACCGGATGATTTATGACGTCATTGTTTTCATTTTTTGGACCGGTGTCATAAGTTCTTCACTTCCCGGAATTTTCACCAGAAATGCTTGAAAAACAAGCAAGTAATCACTAATTTCTTATTTTCGGAAAATAACAAGCCGTTTACACTATTACTTTTTCTTTGTCCACAAAAAAGACGAAAAAAATACTTAAAATGATCCAAAAATTAACATATATCTACCAACCAATGATCTGGCACGTTCGTCTGCTTCAAAAAGTCACATGACAGTCATGTGACGTCAGTGGTTGGGTAGGTTCAGGGTGTTTCAAAGTGGTGGTATCTTATTCGAATTTTCGGTTTTAATATTTTCACTTCTTTTCATTTGTTTTCTTTTTTTAGAAAATAACAATAACAAATCTCTGTGGGACATTACTGAAAATGAATAATTGCTTTTAGCATGCAGTTTCTTCTTTATCCACAATGTTTGTACAAAAAATAATAAAAAAATCAATTTCACACGCAAAAGATTGATGTCTGCAACTTCTTTGGATTATGAATTGGTCCAAAATTATGATACTTGGGATTGAGTTAAAAATCGCAAGTACCCATAGGCATTTATGAAATTATTCCATTTGTATACACCAAGTTGTCCTCCATTTTGCATGTTTCATACGCTTTGAGCCAAACTGTAAATAAATACTCTTCAACAATAAAGATATAAAAGGTATCGAAAATAGGTCAACTTTACAAGAAGTGACCCGTTTTACCTTGTTTTTTAAGATCATTGTTTATCCAACTCTATTTCGATAAATATCTACGAAAATAAGATTGTTGGAGACTAAATATGTAACATTTGTGTGATTCAGCTTGAATTTGTTGGGTAAACCCTTATGTTCCTCATCGTTTATCCAGAAACCGTAAGGGTATCGAAAACCGGTCAATCCACGATACCTTTTCAGGGTGTCCGATCACGTAGAAATGTACGTGAATCAAGTAAGATCAACAAAAATCACGCACTACTTTTTCACCCAAAACGTCTAAGAACGTACGCAAAATGAATTCTGTATCATGTATAAAAATAAGATGACAACCCCTGTTATTAACGAAAGAAAAAACAAGTTTGTTACCCGAGTTATAAAATGGAATCTGCTAAATTTAGTCATTTGGGTCCCTCTATTTTTTCCCATAATTGCAGTTTACCAAGATACTGCATTTTTGCCATTTTATTCTACCAAAACGCTTGCCGCGTCTGCATGATCATGGCATCTAAACAACAGACTGGATTTTTTTAATTTCAAATGCATTAAATCAGAAAATCAACATAAATAGGGGGAAACGACAAAGGAAACACTGACTCAGTCTGGACTATCGTCCATTGTTGAATCCAAAATCAAAGTTCATTGCTCAGCCAGTTTGGACAGAGAAAAGGGAACAATGCCGACATTAGAGGCTTGGTTGAAAATAGTTATGAGATCGTAGCCACAAACTTGATGATAGATATCGGTTTGTGATCAAAAGTTGAAAACTGTTTTAGGCTTCTGAAAACATTCCGAATTTGATTCATTCGCAGGTAATCAAAAGAAAAAAATGCTGAACAAAACGCCCCAACTCTTTCCCAAAGAGGCATTAGTTTTGACATTCCTGGTAGAAATAGTTTGGATTAAGTTGACATTGAGGAAAAACAGGAGAAATTTCTGACAATCAGCAAATGTATATATTCATTTTTTTAGTCTAACCCTTTTTGTGGGTACTGATTGGATTTCTTGTACCCCCTATTTATTTTTTGTACCCCCAACTTCAACCACCAAGAGGTTCAAAAACCCCCAGTTAAAATTTTCAGTGGACACACTGCTTTTTTTCAAGGTCATTAACTCATTATTTTTTCCAATTCTACTTCGATAAATATCTACGAAAATATAATTTCTGGAGACTAAATAGGTAAGATTTTTGAGATTCAGCTTGAATTTGTAAGGTATCACCTTATGTTCCTCATCGTTTATCCAGAACCATAAGGGTATCGAAAACCGGTCAATCCATGATACCATGTAGCACAGGAATTGTTGTGACAAAACGAGAAAATGTTTGTCATCAACTTTTTTTCTCGTGTCACATCATTTTGATGTTTTCCCAAACCATTTCTGTAACACACTTGCAAAAGGGTTCCATTATGACACTGTTTCATGTCATTTGCCTGCAGCTGTTGACAGATTTGACAGAAATCCTCCCACTTTCACTTTCGAGTGCTGACTTGTCTTTATGTATCCTGACCCCTTTCTGGTTAATGTCAGTGAAAAATTTAAAAACTCATGTTAAGGTAAAACAAATTATAACATAACAAGATAATTTTGTTGACAAATCAAGGATGCTGAAGAAGGTGACAGTTGCTTTTCTCACATGATGCATAAATTTACCTCAACTTCCGCGTAAAACTGACATTTCAAGCCAAAATTTGTGGGGTTTTGCGAGAAGTAAATACGAGAATAATTAGAAAAATTGTTCGACTAGCCAATGGACAACTCAGTTCCTTCCATGGCTGTCCAGATCACTGTTATTACCTGATTAAAAACAGAAAGAATGTATTATTTATTTCGCCAGATCTACCAAGATGGCTGAGAATGACGTCATACACACAGCGCCACCGGTTGGGTATGGACTAAAACGCTCAATACACAAAATCAAAGTTCAGAAAGTAATGTGAGTCGACAATCCATGGATGATCTTGGAATAAACAACATGCACCAAGTTGAAATAAGAAAATGGTCGATTTAAGGAAGACTTAAACGCAACAAAACTGATTCTTTGATAAATTCTGTTGTTTCATTTTCATTCGAAATAAAGACTTATAAATACAATTAGAATGTTCTTAAAATAGAAATGACTATAAAGAATTTATCCAATCATTCTCAATACACAAAACCATTGACACGTAACAAAAAAGATCTATAAATAGAATCAGTCGGGATGACGTCATAGCCTCACTTTCATTTTTTCATCGAGGGTACAACCTCGGTCTTTATCGTTACGGGATACCAACTTTGAGGCAGATTATTTCAAAAATCCATCGTTAAAATTCATAAACAAAACTCTTTCTTTAAAGAATGTGATTTAAACTTTCTAACTACCAACGCATTTTTAATAATCAGGCGTAGTCGTCGAGATATTAATGCTGAAAGTTGGTTATGCTTCAACGAAAAAGACCGAAGCTTTCACCTCCACCGAATGAGTGCAGGTCCGCTGACGACGTTTTTGATTGGCTGAAAGAATTGTGCCGACCGGTTCAATATTTATGTTCTCTATATATGTACCTGACTAATAAGTTGATGGTCTGATTTACAAAAAGAGATTACCTTGTTACATTTAATCATTCAGAATCATTATTTTTCGTGTTGTATGATACCACTTACTAAGTCGCTTTACCCCACATCATTGTGGTCGCAGAGTATAGACCATTTATACGTAGTTTTATCAATATTCGATGTGATTTGTTTATTTATGTGGACACATTGCAGAAAATCAGGAATTTCTTCCTTTTAGCAAACTAAGTATTGATATGATAGGATTAAATGGATGGGGTTCTTTTCATCGATCATTATTTTGGAATCCAATCAGATTCTTAGTCTAGAATCCCCATACAAGAAAAGGAGTTTATAAGTCAATAGTTTCATCTCTTTTTTAGTATCTATAGTTTTGTTTTTAATTTTTTGTGGTATTTATATTTTTCGAATGCTTAGTGTTGTAATACAGGGGCTTTTTCAAAAAAGTGCAATTTTCATGTCCATTTCTTTCATAAAATTAAATGTGTGTTTCCTTCATTTTTTCATGATAAGATCACTTTTTGATATCTCACACATCATATAAATGAAAGGGGGACCTCCCAGACGTACCATCTTTTTGTAATCGTTATTGGAATATGTCCATATGACTACCATTGTCCCTCCTGTTACCAAATATGATTTTAAGATATTTTTCCAAGGATTGAATACGTTTCCATTGTCTTTCATTCATTTCCAATGTTCTGTCTTCCATTAATTATAAATACACAGATTTCCCGTAAAAATGTCAAGAAACAACTTTTTTGATTACTTTAAGGCTGCTTTATGAAAAATGTCATAAATTTTCAAACATTCCAATGCATTTTCAAAGGAACTAAACATTCTTTTTTCATCAAATGTATACAAATGTTGTATTCCATTTAAAAAACAATGAAATGTTTACATTTGTCTAGCAACTAATTGGTTCTTTGAAATTCTATATTAAAGTGCCGTTACAGGAAGGACAATATGGTAACAGGAAGGACAGATGGTAACAGGAAATACATTCAACTATTTCAAGCAGAGTATTATCTTATGTAAACATTTTAAAGCAAAGTTTAAGATGTAAAAACTTTACTTGGAATTGTACATGTATGTAGAAATCATAATTTTGCATGTTTATTCATTATATATCATGTACATGTTAGTTGTCTGTACTTCCAATATACCGGTAATGCAAAAATCTACTAATCAGTAACCAATTGAACAACTTACTTCATTTTTTTTAAGTGTTTTCTTTATTATTCTATCCAATTCTTTATTTTTATTTCCTTGAATTCAACTAATTTATTTTATAAACATATCATCATATTTTAAAAAATATATGATTTTTGAATGTTTCATATGTTTCCTTGATTGTTCTTGTCTGTGTGCCTGCAAAAAAATCTGATTTTGGTAAAAAAAAAATCATGAATATTGCATACTTTGGTATTGAATTTTCATCATGTGCTTACTTTGTGGTTTAATCTCCCCAATCATATTAATGCCAAGGACACATAGCAAGGTCAATGTCATTGTACAAGGTCATATTTGGTAGAAATTTCCATTTTTTGAGAATTTACAAAGTTTATACATGTAAGCTCAATATTCTTTTTCTATACCATTTCTAGCACATTAAAGGCACATTATCACAGGTTTTATATCACAGGTTTGCAAACATGTGTATATCTAAGGTTTTGTTTAAATCGTCCCTCCTGTTACAGTTTATATGAATGGTAACAGGAGGGAAATTTTCTCTGTAAATTCTCAAAAAATAATAACTGCTCCCTTGAAAGTTAACAGAGTGGGAATATTTTGAAAATGACTTTCATCATCCTATATTGTATTACTTTTTTACAACATTTTTTTTTTTTTTTGTAAAAATTGATTTTATAGGACCAGTAACAGGATAGACAGCTTAAGGTATACTCACCTTAAAATTAAAAAGCCTTTTCATAAAAAAAACAGTTTTCTTTAAAGCATGCTTGTTTTCATTGCTGCTATTGTTTGCGTAATGTTAGAGAATTTTCCAAAACCATTTTTAAGGTTAAACAAGGGACCGGTTATTTTTTTCTGTAACATTTCATGGCACGGTAACAGGGGGGACTAAAAAGTTGTGACGCACCTTCACCTAAGAAAAAATTAATAATTTCAATGAAATTGACAAATATGTTATCATTTTTGAAAAGTTATGCTATTCTAGATTACAAATACAATAATGATTTTCAACTATATTGGACAGGTTTTATGAAAACGATGAATAAAAATAGATGACTGATTGGATCTGCGACATAGATTTTTAGGGGTACTGGTCGGATTAAAAATGTCACAAAAGTTTCAAATATCTGTCTAGTTAAATGATTATGTCTCGTTCTAATTGTATTAAGATTGATTGATTGATTGATTCTTTTATTTCCTCCCTGAAAAGAAGAGCATGACAATACAAACATACAAACAGACATGACAATACAAACAAATACAATAGAATTTACAGTGACCGACAAAAAAAGAAAAGAAAAAGAAGGAACAATCCATGCATGAGCAAAGCTATACTTCTAAGTTCTAATATCAATTATTGGAACATTGATAATCAAATGACAAAAATGTCGTAACTGTGGCCGAAATAGACCCCAGTTACGACACCCCAGTCATTATGAACAACGCTTATTCATTATAAACTGGCAATTGTAGCTATGTATGTTCATATTCACATAACATTCTGTGATAACATACTGTAGAAATTCTTGTCATTCGAATAATGCTATTGATGCATTGTTATCATTATTCGTGATCATAGCATTTGATGAAATGCAGGATATATATATAGGATATTGCTTGGTCTACCTGAGCAGTATTTTCAAAATATTGCGCAAGTCCACCAAGCATATCGATCAGCTGTTCTTGAGGCGTTTTCTGAAGTAGGCTTCTGTACTGACGTTGTCCCATAACATGACAAATAGAGCGCCAGAGTTGCAATCTTATGGCGTTATTATACGTACAGAAAATAAGCTTGTGCAATGTTCATTTGTCAACAACTTTTTGGCATTTATTACATATTTGAGGGACCTCATAAGAACAAAGCATGCAAAGTATATAATTTGCAGTATACATGTATCCCTTCCAGACGTAAGGGTCACGAATACGACGCCAAATACAGGAAACGTCGTTTTGTGAAAATAAAACTTCAAACTGTACGTTTGTTATCTTTGAGCCTACACTTTGGCGTAAAATAAAATCCTGTTTTTCATTAACCTTATATTTTACAATGGACCAACAGGCTAATTTTGGCGGGAAATATGAAGTGCGCATAAAGTGCTCAAAATATCCAAACAGACCGTACTTTGACAGAATTATACAAATATCGGGAATGAAACCACGCTGTGCACATGAATAACTATTCAGATACCTTACTGATATGTGAACAAAAATACTTTTTGCGAGGTAATTAGATGATAAGCTGAATAATTGACCAAGGAAAATCAATTTCCTGTAATATATTTCTGCAACAATCGGCATCGTGCCGATAGATGCGCGAGAGACTGCTTTATTTCATTTTCTGGGTAGTTTTTGAATAGTTTTAACGCAAAATGAATGAGCGCGCTCTAATTTAAGACTATTTGTGCGGGAAATGCCACTCCATAGCTCACAACAGTATAATGCAGAATTTAAAACGACTGATTTGTACATAGTACGTAGAGCTATCGGATTAAAGTTTCCGGATTGGAGTATGCTTATTAAGAGTCTCATCTCGTAGTCGTCTGCATGCTATATTAACATTTTCATCGATTGAACTCGATTGTTCTAGAATAGTGCCTAAATGTTTATAAATAATGTTCAACTTCGTCAATAGGATCATTTCCCATAAACCATTGTCTATTCGCTCTTAAACGGCTTTGCTTACTTTCTCCGAAAACGATAACAGCGCATTTAGATGGATTTTAGTCAAATCTCCATTTTCATGAATATTGTAATTAACAGATGTCGATCATCTGATCTAATCCTGATTTGGAAAGGCTTAAAAGAAGCATGTCATCAGCAACTGATGGACTACTTACATCCATATTAAAATACAAAGGCCTAGCTTCGAGTTTTCTAACTCCTTAATAAGACCATTTATAAACAAGAGATAGCACATGGGAGAGCTTTTCCCGCCTTGTCTGGTTCCCTGCTTTATAGGGACATCATCAGAGATAAATGAACCATTGCGTACTTGGCTTATCATTGATTCGTAGGCCTACATTTTAACGAAGGACCGTAAAGTTAGGTGATCAAGGCCACATTCACTCATCTTGTAGAATAGGCCATTATGCCAAACATGATCAAAAGCCTTTTTGGCGTCTAAAAAACAAACATACAGTATGCTTCTATTTTCGGTAGCAAAGTTAATGGCCTCCCGAAGTAGCCTATATAGGAAGTCATAATACATCCAAGATTTTCCCGGAAACCACCCTTTTTGTCCTAAACCATAAATACAGAATTAGAGTAAGCAATTTAGAACTAATAGGTTGGGAAAGTCATCGGGCAAGAATTTGCACTTTAAAAAAAAGCCCATAGATAGGCCTATATCCATCTTGGAAGTTGGTTAGATCTACACGCCCCTTTGAGTAGGTCTAACTTTGAGCAGTTGCGCGTCTGCTTTTATTAAAGAGTGAGAAAAAGACGACAGCTATAGGCCTATGAAGTCGTTCCTTCATGGGTGTCGAGGCCCAGGGAAACTTTTGAGATGAGATATGCATATACCCTTTATTTTTAAAACTATTCAATTAAAAGGAGTGACAGTAACACCCTATCAATCTGATTAAAATCCGGTGTAGTAAGGGATCGTCTCCAATGACCCTTTCTTCAGACACAATCAAATGAACGCTTTCAAGATTCTTATTAAAAGCGATTTAAACCAACAATTAAGATTTTATTCGGGTTGTAAGATCACACACATATAGATCTACAAAGACTCTTAACATATAAAATGTTGAATAAATAGGAAAAACAAATTGATGATATTCAGTTCAAAGACATATACATAGGCGTAGGAAGAGGGGGGCCAGGGGGGCCTGCCCCCCCCCCAATAATTTGGAAAAGGGGCCTGGCCCCCCTATGGCCCCCCATAAAACACCCATATTTCCATATACTTGAACGTTTGCCCCCCCCCCCCCCCCCATATCATAAACCTTCCTACGCTACTGATATAGCCTAGCACTAGTTAAGATTATCACACAATATCAAATATCAAATGCAGACAAATATCAAAATTTTGAATGTGAGCAAGTTATGTAGACTCTTTGCTTTGTATTCATGTTTTGTTCTTCTAACCCATGGATAGCCTAACTCATAAAAGCTCGAGAGCTTATTTCCAATGGCGTCCATTGTCATGGAAAAATATCAATATTTAACAATACTTTTGATGAGTTGTGAGTTATGGTTAATAAAGCCGCTTTCGATTTTCCAAGGTCATAGAACTGTCAGATGTAGGCATGCAGTGTGCATAGACGCCGGATTTGATCAGATTGGGCGCACTTGTGAAAGCGGACGACGATGACAACGTAAATTAGTTAGTTTTCACCAGACCCTAAAATGAAAGACAAGTTGTAAACAAACGAAAATAAACATGAATTAAGGTCTTTTTTCAGACATAAAATGGCAGAGGCTACAGCTTCAATATCGGAAACAGAAACCATCGTACAAGAGGTAGAAATTGATTGACAGAACTATGTATTTAATCATTAGGTTGATAAAGCCTATTTACCGGACGAACCTATAATTCGGATAATCTGACATTTAGAAAGTTGAAAAAAATACATAAAATAAATACGCAATGTTGTTATCCCAATATCTTCTTTGTAATTAAGTAGCTCTTAACCCTTTCCCAAACAAGACCTGGTTTTGACGTCCCTAATAGAAATGGCTTGGGAAAACATTGGGACAAAAGGAGAAACTGCTGATAACCAGCCTAGCTGCGATATCGTAGCCACAAACTTGATGATGGGTATTAGTTTGTGGCTACGAGTCCATCCTATTCCTTCTTGTGATGCAAGACAGAAGAATGGAAAACACAGTTTCTTGCATGAAAGTTTGAATACTAATCCGAGTCTTCTCTGATGTAAATACGCTCTTTGATATTTTAATCTTTCGCTATTTACATCAGAGAGCGTTGCTCTTTGAAAAAATCAAGAAGTTCTCAACAAATTGTTGCGCATCGTTTACCGACCGATCTTAAACGCTATCGTTAAATCCCCTGATGATATCGATCAATGAACCATTTATTGTCATACATGTTGAAAAAATTTACGACCAAAAGTATTTCTAAAAGGTTTATAGGCAATGTTTTGCAACAACCGTCACCTGAGCAGCCTTTGTTTACCTTGACCTTCCATTCAAAACCAAAGATTATACTCTTCCAGCAGGCCGATTTGAAATGAAATTTTTGGTCAGGTATGACAAAAAATGATTTATTGATCTATACCCTACAGTGTTTTACTGAGTGATTCGATATGATACACGAAAACAAAGCTTCACTACTTGTAACGTTACCGAACTTTCCGCTGTTTTCAAAGAGCAACGCTC
Source organism: Fragum sueziense (assembly GCA_963680895.1). Lineage (NCBI taxonomy): Eukaryota > Metazoa > Mollusca > Bivalvia > Cardiida > Cardiidae > Fragum > Fragum sueziense. The sequence continues at coordinate 27,199,638 of OY804605.1, forward strand.
TCTGATGTAAATAGCGAAAAATCAAAATATCAAAGAGCGTATTTACATCAGAGAAGACTCGGATTAGTTTGAATACTAACATATCTTATCAGATGTGTATCCCATAAAAAGATATTCCATAGCACAAGTTCAATTAAAAAGTATTACCAAGAATTGTTATCAATTATTTCTTCCAACGGAAAATTCAAGTCTCAGCAGAATAAAATGGGTGGGTACTCCACTTCAAAATTGAATTGAACTTTATTTGAAAGTGATTTCAACATAAAACTATGCTGGATTGACAGAAAAATAGTTAACCTGTTGTCAGGTAACATTCTTACTACATTCCATAGCTTTATTTTGAAGTTTGACTATGCTAAACTTGCTGGAATGAATCATTCCAGCACCTGCTCCATTGCAACGAATAGGAAGGAATTGTAACAGGAAACCCAGATCAAATTCAAAAAGGTTTCGGTTACATTATTGCAACTAATAACCAGCCCTGCGTTCAGTAAGACAAAGCGTTACCTAACGTAGGCCATTTCATTCGGAATACTCGGTCAATTGTGTGAAATTTGTGTGAAAGAAGTTGCGACTGTTGCAAACTTTAGCTAACGTTTTGTCTACTGAACGCAGCCCAGCTAACGTTTTGTCTACTGAACGTAGCCCAGCAGTGGGCGGCACGAAGTTCCCAAATCTACCCAAATCTTACCCAAATCTACCCAAATCTTACCCAAATCTACCCAAATCTTACCCAAATCTTCCCAAATCTACCCCAAATCTACCCATATCTTACCCAAATCAAGCAAACTGTTCGATATATTTCAGTTTTTAGTTACAGAAAAAAGAAAAACAAATGTTTCTTAACAATTATATCGTCGGTGTTAAAGCAAAACGTGATCAGTTCCTCAACATTTTGATTTTAAGATATTCGCTAAGGTCTCTTTAAGCGTGACAGGTCAGAGTGTTAAGGACATATTTCCATATTGTGGCCCCAGATCTATTATATGCCATGCACATTTTTTCACTCTGTTTTCTGGGTGGCCGACTGCCTTGGCGCAAGAAAAACACAAATTCTCAAATTCGAGGGAAGCGCAACCTTGGGTCCACGTATTGGGGTAAATTATAAAAGCTGTGACAAATTACTCTAATCCAGGTTGAAAAGTTTGTGATATCATCGTTACAACAGTAAATCCGATGATTGTCAGAATAATTCAACCTTTTCCCAAAATGAACCCAGTTTTGTGTGCCTTACAGAAAAAATAACAACAACAACAACAAAAAAAAGACAAACTTTGAGACAAGAGACCAAAATGCTGATAACCGACATTTTCATATTTTGCCTCAATATTGTCTTCGTTATATATATTGTACTTAAATCTTATCTTCATCTATTTCTATTTTGTTGTTGAAAGACAGAAAAGTTTAAGCAATAGGCCTAGAATAGCACTGGAATTGTGGTTACACTCTTCACAAAGGAAAACCTCGGCAAGAAACAACGACTGATCAAGGGATATTCTAAATGAACGTAATACAACAAAAATGCGATTGATCAATACACAGTGTAGATTTTTTTATTGCAAAATAAAAAAAAAACGACAAAGTAATAATTCCTACTTTGCTCAGGACAATTCTAGAACTATAATAGATCTAGATCTAATTCCACAATAATTTAATTAAATGTGAAAAAATTAATTTCCACAAATACAGAACAAATGATCATATAAATTTCGGGAATAGGTTCGAAATAGTCTCATTAGATTTGGGTAGATTTGGGTAAGATTTGGGTAGATTTGGGGTCGATTTGGGTCGATTTGGGAAATATTTGGGTAGATTTGGGTAGATTTGGAGTTTCGTGCTGCCCAGGGTTGGCAATCGACCGGTCAATATGAGTATTGACCGGGCCGGCGGTCAATACTGGTTTTAACCGGTCAATACTGGTCAATACCGGTCAATACTGGTCAATTGGTGGTCGATTGGTCAATTGAAATTGTTGGTTGGAAAATACTCATATATGATAACCCTACTTAATAGACCCTACATAATATAAGAATATCACTGCAAATTAGATGTTGAGATTCTGACTTTCTGTTGTTCAAGACTCTAAAAAAACAAAGCTGCAAAACCAAAATGTAAATGGCTATTTCAAAGAGGTCTGTTTCATGAATCAGTAAACTTTTCAATTATTCTCATCAATTTTCAGTTCAGGTTGTTCTAGTTCAATATATACATTGCCATGTAAAGAAGAAGAGAAAAAAAGAGAAGAAAAGAGAAGTGTAATAAGAAAGGGTTTAAAAGTGCCCATCAAAATCATGAAAAGCAATCAAACAAACAAACATTGACTCAATCAAAATTTGACTGTACAAAAATGACACACTACTTCAAAGAGTACTGCTGGTTCAAATTATGGATATTGTTAGCCAACACATCAAAGAGGATGACCTAATCTTAATAACAGTAATTGCATTTTGACAAACAATTAAGAATGGCCAATCAAAACTGTCAAAATACTGGACCTGTCACTCAAACCTATGGAAGGTGTGTCCAGCTTGTAAGGTTGACCAATGAGAGGGGCTGAAATATATGGGTTGTGAAACTGACACCTTTGTTTATTCAGATGTGTGAAAGTGTGATCATTCTGCTATCTGTTATTGGTCAGTTAGCTGGACATTACTGGACATTTAATCTAAGTGTCAAAACAAGAGTACCTGTTGTGTTAAAATAAAGCCAAAGGACCCTATCTGGTCAAAAGCCACCTGATGAGTACCCTTGACAGGTTATAACTGCAATTTTCAATATCAAGAATATAAATAATAAATCCGAAAACAAAAAGAATAAATTACCATTAAAGTTTTTTTTAATTGACCATCAGAATTTTTTCAATTGACCATTAAAAATGTTCAATTGACCATTAAAATTTTTCAATTGACCACCAATCGACCACCAATTGACCATTAGATTTTCTCAATCGACCACCAATCGACCACCAATTGACCACTTGGAGTATTGACCGGGGCGGTTTTAACCGGTTAAAACCGCCCGGTTAAAACCGGGTGACCGGTCGATTGCCAACCCTGGTGCTGCCGCCAGCAGTTTCTCCTCTTACCTCAATATTTTCTTTGCTATATTATACACAAATCGTATCTCTAACAATATCTATTTTGTTGTTAACAGCAGTTTTCAAATAGGAAAATTAAAATTTTGGCCATTTGAGAAGGGGTTAATACCCTGTTTGTCAAATCTTGAATAGATCTAAGACTTTGGAAAATTTATTCTTACAAAAGAACAAAATGCTGGTGATCAACAATGAACATTGTGTACATTTTCTGTATTATATTGTACACAAAATCACAAATCCTGTCTTTATCATAATGTACATACATTTTGTCATCTGCAGTTACTTTCAAATTGGAACAGTATAATTTTTATGCCCCCTTTCGAAGAAAATGGGGGTATATTGTTTTGCAAGTGTCGGTCGGAAGGTCGGTCGGTCGGTCGGTCGGTCCGTATGTCGGTCGGTCTGTCCGTAGACCAAACCTTGTCCGGAGCATAACTCGAAAAGTATTAAAGGTAGAATCATGAAACTTCATAGGTGGATAGATCTCATTATGGAGTGGTGCAGTGCACAAGAACCGTAACTCTGCCGATCAAATTTTTTGAGTTATTGCCCTTTGTTGATTTTATAACTTGATTCTTGTCCGGAGCATAACTCAAAAAGTATGTAAGGTACAATCATGAAACTTTACAGGTGGATAGATCTCATTATGGAGAGGTGCAGTGCACAAGAACCGTAACTCTGCTGATCATTTTTTTTGAGTTATTGCCCTTTGTTGATTTTCAAACTTGATTTTTGTCCGGAGCATAACTCAAAAATTATGTTAGGTAGAATCATGAAACTTTACAGGTGAATAGATCTCATTATGGAGAGGTGCAGTGCACAAGAACCGTAACTCTGCTGATCAAATTTTTTGAGTTATTGCCCTTTGTTGATTATCAAACTTGATTTTTGTCCAGAGCATAACTCAAAAACTATGTTAGGTAGAATCATGAAACTTTACAGGTAGACAGATCTCATTATGGAGAGGTGCAGTGCACAAGAACCGTAACTCTGCTGATCAAATTTTTTGAGTTATTGCCCTTTGTTGATTTTCAAACTTGATTATTGTCCGGAGCATAACTCAATAAGTATGTAAGGTAGAATCATGAAACTTAATAGGTGGATAGATCTCATTATGGAGAGGTGCAGTGCACAAGAACCGTAACTCTGCCAATCAAATTTTCTGAGTTATTGCCCTTTGTTGAGTTTATAACTTGATTCTTGTCCGGAGCACAACTCAAAAAATATGTAAGGTAGAATCATGAAACTTTACAGGTGAATAGATTTCATTATGGAGAGGTGCAGTGCACAAGAACAGTAACTCTGCCGATCATTTTTTTTGAGTTATTGCCCTTTGTTGATTTTTACACTTAATTCTTAACCTTGCCTATATCTCATGTCCTTTTACACATACAGCCTTGATATCTCACACATAGATACCTCCTATCAACATCGTTCAGATTTAACCATAACCTTGGACCTTGTGACCTTGACCTTGGAGTTTGACCTACTTTAAAAAAATTTAACCCGGCAAATATTTCATGACCTTTTACAAATACAGCCTTGATATTTCACACATGGACACATCTTACCAAGACCTTTCATAATTGACCATGACCTTGGACTCTGTGACTTTGACCTTGGAGTTTGACCTACTTTTGAAGAACTTTAACCTGGCCGATATATCATGTCATTTTACACATACAGCCTTGATATTTGACACATGGAAACCTCCGACCAAGACCTATCACATACGACTATGACCTTGGACCATGTGACCTTGACCTTGGAGTTTGACCTACTTTTAAATAAATTAAACTGGGCCTATATCTTATGTGCTATTACACATACAGCCTTGGTATTTCACACATGGACACATCTTACCAAGACCTTTCACATTTGACCTTGGACCTTGTGACCTTGACCTTGGACTTTGACCTACTTTAAAAAAATTTAATCTAGCCGATATGTCATGTCCTTTTACACATACAGCCTTGGTATTTCACACATGGACACCTACGACCGAGACATTTCACATTTGACCATGACCTTGGACCTTGTGACCTTGACATTGGTGTTAACCTACTTTAATAATACATTAACCTTGCCTATATTTCATGTCATTTTACATATACAGCCTTGATATTACACATGTGGTCACTTCCAACCAAGATATTTCACTTTTGACCATGACCTTGGACCTTGACCTTGGAGTTTGACCTACTTTTAAAAAAATAAACTGGGCCTATATCTCTTGTGCTATTACACATACAGTCTTTATATTTCACACATGGACACATCCTACCAAGACCTTTCACATTTGGCGATGACCTTGGACCTTGTGACCTTGACCTTTGATTTTTACATACTTTTAGAAATCTTTAACCTAGCCTTTATCTTATGTCCTATTACACCTACAGCCTTGATATTTGACACATAGACATCTCCTACCAAGACCTTTCACTTTGACCATGACTTTGAATATTGCAACCTTGACCTTGGAGTTTGACCTACTTTTAAAAAGACTGAAACCAGGCATATATATCATGTCCTTTTACACCTACAGCCTTGATATTTCACACATGGACACCTCCAACCAAGATCTTTCACATTTGACCATGACCTTGACCTTGGCATTTGGCCTACTTTTAAAAACTTTAACCTGGCCTATGTTTCATTTTACTTTTACATATACAGCTTTGAAATTTCACACATAGACACCTCCTACCAAGACCTTTCATATGTGACCATGACCTTGGACCTTGTTAACTTGACCTTGGACTTTGACCTACATCAAATGTAGGCCCTTGAGGGGGCATATATGTTTTACAAACATCTCTTGTTTATGTTCTGGAAAGGGTTCAATTCTTGTAACATTGTTGTTCTTTTTATCAGCCTGAAAGAAACACACAGCAGCCTGTTACTTTGAGATTGAGAAAACCCAAGTCTGACAAAAAAGTGAAATGGACAAACGAAACTGTTGATAATGAGCATATGAACAAAAAGAAATCAAAATGTAAGTATTTTGTTGGCTTTTTAAAAACTCTTTTCTAAGAAATGATGCATATTCACATGTATACCTAAGTGTTAAAGCTTTGGAAAATATTATAGAATTAGGAAGACAAACTGCAATAATTATTGGTTTTTGTCTCAATGTATTAATTCCAAAGCTGTTTCTTTAATTAGAGACATCAAAATTTGGGAGGTATGTTTTGTCGGCTGCATTTCCTTTCAGTTTTAGACCAGCCTGAAATGTTGAAGGATTAACTTTTGGTTTGTGGAAAGGTTTGAATATTATAAAATGTGAACAGGCAATTGTCATTATAGGTGTTTAATTTCTTTTAAGAAATGTATTTACATTTTAGTGTAGAAAATGTCAATTTAATTAACTGCAAATGAGATAAGTTGTCAATGTTTTACTTTATTTGCAGGTTGTTGTATATATTTTGCAGGTAGTTGTATTTATTTTGAAGGTTATTACATATATTTTGCAGATTGTTGTATATATTTTGCAGATTGTTGTATATATTTTACAGGTTGTTGTATATATGAGAAGCCGCGGATGTTTGGAGAATCTTCAGATGAGGACGATGATGATCGTGCAGATCACTGTAGAGGTCACAAGAAAAAGAATTTCCCTGGAGATGACGGACGCAATCATGGTAAGAATTTTGTCTTTTACAATAATTACAAGGTATTTTTTTAGAGGATAATTGCATTCTACTGAGAAACAGAGAGAGGGGGTATAGAAATTCTAAATCTGTTATTTTATATCAGAATGGTAAACCCTATTGCTCATTTGAATCATTTCATTGGGATCATTCACATGAATATAGCTTTATATAGGTGTAACCACAACATACTTTTATTATGACAAGCCATTACACACATGAATATAGGTGTACCCACTACATGAACATAGGACTCAAGACTATGTATTATATACTTTTCATTATGACAAGCCATTACACACTCTTATCTCATGTAACAATTAATTTTTAACCCATTCCCACACAGTGACGCCCAACAAGATAAAGGCTTTGAAAACATTCAATGTGGAAAATGAAGAAATTGCTTGTGACAAGCAATTTCTTCACTTCCCACAATGTTTTCTACCAAGAAAGACAAACGACTTGAGTGTTCATTCATTTGAAAATATTGTCTGCAACATCTTTGAAATTGGACTTGTCTAATATTTTGCCGTCTGGCAATGGGTTAGACTTAATATTACTAGATCTATGTACTCCATACAATTTTATAATGTGCAGTGATATTCATTATGTACTTACACATGATGGAATACCTCCTGCCAAGGATTTTAATTTGTGATCTTGACCTTAGATGAATTTACAAACCTGATGTTTTTGTATTACAGAGGATGGTGGAGGGCCAGGTGAAGAGCCGGGACCCAGCTCAGGAAGTTGACGAACATTCGAGTATCTGACGTAAACATTGTGTGTAAATATGTACATATGTATAAACATTCAACTGTGATTGACTTACTCAGAGATATGCCCTGAAAATATTTGTTATGTACACATTTTACAAACATATCTTCACTCCTAAGTTATTCTTGGACATACAGTATTTGTAAAATTGTAAAAACATATATTAATTGTGTATTGGAATGATACACTTATCCTTGCTGTGCTGTGTCAGAATACTATGTCTCCTTTATCAAGCAGTTTAGAAAAAGGTTAGTATGCGATTGGGCGCACTTTGACCTTATTATACACTGCCTGCTCATTTAGATTTTGCCTGGCAATTCTTAACCCTTTCCAAAACAAGACCTGGTTTGACGTCCCTAATAGAAATTGCTTGGTGAAATATTGAAACAAAAGAAGAAAATGCTGATGATCAGAATTTTCTCCTTTAGCCTCAATATTTTCTACACTATAATATTGTACACATAATTATTCTGTCTTTCTCTACGTCCATTTTTAGCTCGACTTTTCGAAGAAAATGAGAGCTTATACTGTCACCCGAGCGTTGGCGTCGGCGTTGGCGTTGGCGTTGCAGCCAAGGTTAAAGTTTTTTCAAACATCAATAACTTCCATACTATTAAAGGGATTCAACCCAAACTTGGTATACTTATTCACCATCACACCCTCTACCTTACTATCAGGGCCCATGACCCTGGGACCACTCTATTTGGAGTTATGCCCCCTTTATACTAAGCAACTTAGAAAGTCGAGCGCGCTGTCTTCGGACAGCTCTTGTTGTTGTCTGTGGCGGCTTTCAGATCAGGACAGTCCAAATATTGGCCCTTTGAGAAGATTTATAATGACCACCAGGCTATATAGTATATACTTTCATAAATGTTCTTTGAAAGACTGTGTAAATTTTGATTTTCCAGAATTGTGATATTATAAGCATAGCCTTTGTCTAAACAAGACCTGGTTTTGATGTTCCTTATAGAAAACACTCTGAAAAACATTGAGGCAAAAGAAGAAAATGCTGATAACCAGAATTTTCACCATTTGCGTCAATACTTTCTATGTGTTCATTTTTCCTTTCTTTATCAACATCCATTGTGTCATCTGCAGAACTTATCGAATTGGATCACCCTGAAATTTAGAAGAGTGTTTATCTAACAAAGAGGAAAAAGTATGAGGGGCCTTAATTTTATTCTAACAAAGGATTTAGCAACTTTGTAAGAAGATTTGCACAAACATTTTGATTGCGAAACCAAAAGATGTATTTTGAAAAGACGCTTTTACTTTCATTTTCAACAACTTTCTTCTTTTCATTCAGGTTCAAACACGGACATCTTTATCAATAACAGAATTATGGGATTCATGGGATTTTCAAATTGAAAATTATTGCTGAAGCTGGATTATATGCTACTAATGACTGTAAAAAAATACAGTTTGTAGCTGAGAAACCCTGGATGGAAAAAGGAGAAATGCGGTTATTTGATATTTTCTTCTTTTCCTTCAAGGACTTCTAAACAACCACATTGTATGTATGTCAAAACCTGGGCGTCTTTGGTAAGATGTCAAATAACCTTGTTGGTATGATTCAGGATGCAATATTTATGCGTTGAACTTTGTTAGTGTTTTCATGATACAATACAAATGATTTTCTTTTTGTCTATGAATATATGTGTTGTTCTACCATTGATTAATTAACCCTTTCCCCCCCCCCCCCAAAAGACCTGGTGTTGACGTCCCTTAGAGAAAGGGCTTGGAAAAACATTGAACCAAAAGAAGTAAATGCTGAAAATATCTTCTCCTTTTGCCTCAGAGATGTTTCACTATTATTGTGCAAATATTCATTCTTAGTGCACGTTCATTTTGTTGTCAGTTGTGTCTCAAGTTGGACCGCCTAAACATTTTCCTGTTCGGGTTGATACATCTACACCAATAGTATGCTAATTCGTAACCCTTTACCATTTAGGCCGCGGCCATAGCGCAGATGGTAGTGTATCTGCCTCTCATTTAAGAGGGTCTGGGTTCGATCTCTGGCCGCAGCGAATATTCTTTCTGACAAAAATGTCAGCCACCAATTGTTTGATATAATTAACCTGTGCGGGCGAGCGGTTAGGGTGTTGTGGAATACTGGTATGAGAAACAACAGAAATCCATGGTTAAGTGCTCCAGCCGTCGCGATATGACCATATCAGTTGAAAACGGAGTAACACCCCAATAAACTAAACTTTCCCCTAATATAAAGAATCATAAGACTGGTCTAATTTTCAGATTTAGTTCAGATGACAAATAAGTGTAAGGCAAAACTTGGCGATTATAATATGTTATAGAAAATATTGAGAACAAAGAGGAAAATTCGTACTATCAGAATTTTACTCCCCTTTATAATATGCTCTCATATCTAGCGAGCATATACCCAAACCTGCGCTTTGTCTGTCCGTCCTAAGTTATTTCTCCACAATGGCTTAGCCAATTTGATGAAATTTATACTAAACCTCAGAAATAACGCACCACTTACATTTTTCACTATAACATTTTTATTGTGTTACTTTTTCAAATTGTAAAATCACAACCCAAACTGCTGTCAGTTTATTCATTTCTGGTCAAAAAATTGTTTCGCTGCCTTAAAGCAATCAAGCGTGACGAACGCGCAAACATGATTACCCTCGAAAGTGAAAGTCACAAAATCAGTATTGCATGAGATCACTTTGCAGAGCAATACACTCTGTGCTTCGTCGACGCATGGAACTGATCTCATTTTGGATTCTGCCATTTTGAATGACTCTCTGCTATCCCTGTATCACTTTGCTCTTTAACCTGTGTATCTGGTTGAGCTGCAGTTGGCGCACCCCTTCCCGGGCAGTCCAACAGTGCACCCGTTTGTTGGAAACGTTCTCAATGCCGGCCAATAGTCTTATGATGAAATCACATCGTGTGTACAATACCACATGGCGTCATCACTGCCTGCAACATCCCATTAGCACGATTACGTTAGTCAGTGGAAAGTCTTGGCATTGTTTAAAGCATCAAAAAATTTCCGACCGATGAAATGTTTGGTGTTTTCTTTCTTTCACCGACTACAAGTACACTATAAACCGATAAGCTGGTTTGTGCACGAGGTCATTACTACAGCACGTGCAGAAAATTTGTTTACCAAGTATTGACGGCTAGCGTCACGGATGAATGTTTTTTTTTGTGCTTAAGAGTGTGTTGTGTGCATACCTATAAATGGACATCGAGTCGTGAGCCGCGACGAAAGTTTACGGTATATTCCAATACATGTAAATAGGGAGGAGTGCCTATTTTCCACTGAATAAAAGCGAACAATGACAGGTAGAGCGTGCTGTCCACGATGCCGTGTGAGTTCAGTAACTATATCTAGATAGTACTTCGTCGATTAATTACAGGGAGATGGGTTCGAGTCACATATTTTCATATCTCGAAATCCCTCTTCCCCCGTCAATTTAGACTCGCTGATCTTTGATCATTCACAGGTCGTTGTCTATCTATAGTGTCCGGCGGATAGAGTTATACCATCAACATTGAGACTCAAATGCACTTTAAGTTTTAACTATTGACTGTCCTACGTGAAAGGGGTGTTGTGATTACATCTAACGGTAAACGCCTTCTTAAAACCACGACGTTAACATACCTGATTTACCTGTTCAGTTTGACTCTTCTGTCCAGAGGTCATGGTTTATTTATACCGAATAATACAGTGTCAACAAAATGAATGATTTTGTTGAAAAAATATAAAACAAGAAAAAGTGGTGCGTTATTACTGAGGTTCAGTATATTAATATATATGAATTTCTTATGATATTGCGTAAACCAGCACAAAAGAAGAAATAAGTAACCATTTTTCCTTTTGTTTCGTTAATATACTGAGTCAAAAAAGAAAGTGTGCATACTTCTACTTAATATATCTATGTAACGGCTGTAATTAACTCCACCAAACTTCTACTGTGGACGATTAAATTGTTTGGCAAATCGCCAAACGCTGATAGTACCTTTTTGCACGTGGTTATCAAAACAAACGTTTCATGATAAAGTTTATTGTCTTAAATCTGCATTCAAAGTGTATAAAAGCAAAATCAAACATAAACTTTCAAATTGCTGAATAGCCAAAGATGATACGTCTTAGCAAACACGACAGATTTTACACGTAAGTTTTGCAAGTCTCTTGAACCGGCGTAAAATGTGTTGTTTTCGTCTAAATGACATCGTTCTTAACGTTTACGAACCGAGAATGAAAACACCACTTTCTAACCATACGAAATGCATCAAATTACACACACTTGTTCACTTCACATAAGTTGATTCACCAGGCCGGATTTCAAGATTATGCTTCAAGAAGAAAATAATTCACAAATTTTATTTTACTCTATATTCATATGCAAGGGAGGTAATTTTGAACATTTTTGTCAAATATTTCCATGAGTATGCATTAATTCAAAATTCTAAACCAAACAAAGTGCTTACGTTTATATTTGGAATGGAAATGTAACACAGTTTAGGAATTACTGGCACTTTTCAAATTTCGCCTCTGGCTGTGCATTTCATTCTCAGTTCGTAAACCTTAAATTAAGCGTTTGCAGTCATCTTTCCAAAAGAAAGGATACATTTTTGATAGGCTTTGGTCTGATATCCCGAATGCAGCAATGACTAGACAAGACCGTTACATGACGTTGACGCCCTTACGTCAACGTTTCAAAACTACACCAATTATGGCGATTCAGTAAAACAAACATGTGTAAGCAATACTGAAAATCGACCAAGGCAGATAGACGACTCATAAGAGATTGGAGACCATATGTTTGTCGCATTATCATAATGCCTAAATTTTACGTTACGTCTGCATTAGGCACATCGTCATCGGCACGGGACGCATGAATATTAGTCATAAGGGCGGTGTAGGGCCGAACATCTCTTCCGCCTGAGTTTTGCAAAATTAAGGGACCATTTAAAGAATTTGCAGGACGTGGAATATGTCATGCAAAATGAACACAATTAAATTCCAAACGATACAGTGAAACATTATGTTCGATCAGTGAGAACACGAATATTTATCGTCATTTATTGAATACATGTCACAATAGAAATTGAAGCAGAAATCCCAAGAAATTGGCATTATTTAATCTCACGTTCGTCAGCAAGTTCTCTGAATTTCGAAATTGACCCCTATTTCAAACATCTTAAGAAAACACAAGTAAAATTCCATTTCACATAATTTGAAAAGACACCTACATATAGGCAATTGAATTATCTTTAATTTGATACCAATATTATAAAATTAATATTCAAAATTACGATAGAAATTCAAGTTATTCTTTGTGCACACTTTCTTTTTTGACTCAGCATATATAACTATAGTAAGTAGAAAACTCATTCTTATTATAAAGTCCATCTTGTCGACTACAGCAGCTTTCAAATAGAATCATCCTAAAATATTGCATTTTGGGAATAACTAAAAGAGAAACACACAAGAACCCTTACTAAGCCCTTTCTTGATTTCCATATTTGATTTTAGCTCATAGAATGTTAGGTAGAATGTATATTGTCATTTGACTAGGGAAATGGTCCGACTATCTGATAATCAACATGTTATCGTTTTGCCTCAAGTTTTTTCAATGTTTCTACTAGGGACGCCAAGACTAGACCTTATTTTGGAAGGTGTTTACATATTTTGGAGGAAGCTAGCTTTAAGTCTCTCTTGATTCTGCTTCCTGGGAAATCAAGAGTATTCGAGCTGAATGTGTGAGCCAATGAGAAGCTACGACAAATCTCTGCTTTCGGATATCGAACACGAAACCTCTTGATCGTGAAGCCTACGCTCGACCACGCTGAACCGCTATTATTTTTACGGCATTTAAAGGGATATCATGGAAGAATGGAGAGGAAATAGATCGAAATATTTGTAGAAACTTGCTCGATTTATCAATTTCTTGAACAAATCCAAATATTGACTACATTGAGGTGGATCTTACAGTTCGATATCATTTACTTTCACATTCGGTGTGATTTCTGGTGCAGTTTCGAAGAATCTGAATTGAGAGGGAGTGATGTGTAAGTTCGAACAGATTGATCTCCAAATCCAATCCATTTAATTATTTGATAGCCTGAAGATAAAAGGAAATGATGATAACCACCATTTTGTCCTTTCCCTCGATGCTTTCAACTCTGCCGAATCACATTTTGCGAGTTTGTTAATATACTCCTCAAAAAAAAGTTAAGGACCACACATTCAAAGTGCGATATTTTGTGAATCCATATATATGAACATACTAATAATTTGTTGCATGATAACTAGTACCCTTTCTTCATAATCAGTTGGTGATTAGATTGGAAAATTAGCCGAAGTAAAAACTTTAGGAGAAAAGGAGATAACATTACCCTTTAAAATGCTTGTTTTTGCGTATAGTGGGTGGATGGCAACGTTCATTTAAACACCTTTCCCCCGGATTTTCTGTTGAAAAAAATACACGTATGGCCAGCTTGACTATCTTGAACCTCTATTAACTAAATGCGAGAAAAGTAGAAGTTATTAATCAACTTCTGGTACCCTGTATGAGGGATTTACACTATGCATAATATACCGTCGCCCACATGAGAGCTTCCAGCATCACGTTTAGGCCGTTATGAGTAGAGATCCTTTCTGTAATGATGGTCCCACACATTTGCAATAGGATTCAAGTGAGGAGGGTGTACTATCCATTACATAAGTTACATTTTCCTCTCTCTAAAAAGACTCAGTTGCAATTCTTACCTTGTGTAGACGGTCGTTATTTTCCCATTAATTGAATTTAGGAATAATAGCGCCATCGAATGGATAAGATTATCTAAGGAGAACCTCATCTCTGTATCGATCACCGGTCAGCGATCTGTTAGGATGGATGCCAAGTTCTGTAGAACCATCTTAACATACCCACTCCACTCAAGCACAAATGGTCCATTTCACTTATCGTCTTTTACACCATAAAAATCTTTAAAACACCCATTTTTCTGAAGAAACACTACGACTTTTCCGACTTTGGCATTCTATCATTATTTGACAGCTCGCATCCCACAAAATAGACCTAAAATCTGCAAGGTGAATGTTCCATTGTGGACATTGAAAGTCAATGCAAATTCGTCTGGTCTGTACGGCTGAAGTGGGGCTCACATGAAGCTTCCATGCGCATATTTTATGAGCTCATATGTGTTTTTGTTGTTTGAACCAAAACAGCTTGTACTGTCGGTCTCTGGTGTAATTTGATGGACGATAACGCTCGTCTTCGCACGTGGAACTTTATTCTCAAGAAGGAAAAACGCAACTAACCGAAAAGTTAACACGCTTTTCTTACATGAAATTCATTAAACATCTGTGGGACTGTCATCACAGAAGAATTCCTTCTCATAATGTCCACACAGACATATAGGAAGCTTTTAAACGGGTCACGATAGATGCATTGTCTAGATACTTTCATGCAGGAGCCGGAAGTTGATTTCTAGCGTCTGATAACATTACATTGAAGTGATAGACGCATAAGATGGTCAGTCGGGTTATGCACCTGAATATTTAGAGGAAAATCTTGAGAAACAATGACATTTTCTATAAAATGCTACCCCACCCACTACATGTAAAATCAGGCATTGTTAGGGGTAGTGCAATGTCAGTTCTCTTACAACATCAAGTTTCTGCATTTTTTACAATCTTTCGATGATTTGTTATGGAGGAAAGATTATAGTTCATTATACAGTCATTCAATAATAAATTTATTAAAAGAATGGCAGAATATATTAATTTCCTTAACTTTTTGATGAGTATATTATTTCTTGTGGCATGTAGCTCTTAAATTAGATTTGTCCAATATTTTGTTTTTTGGGAAATAGTTATATTAGATAAACTCTAGAAAAAGAATGGCAGATCGAAGGAATATTTGACTGAATAAGTGATGATTGCAGACCATTCTATATCGATCTAGCGAATCTACTTGGTCCGAGTAGTGGGTATTTTATTTCTTTGATATTGGCGGTTTTATCAAACAGTTTATTCAACCCTTTCCCAAACAAACCATGGTTTTGACTTCCCTGGGAGAATCAGCTTGGGAAACCTTAAAACAAAAGGAGAAAATGCTGAAAACCAGTTTTTGTCTCAATATTTGGCGTATTCTATATTGTACACAAATTCCACCTTAAAGTGACATTTCACATTTATTTCATAAAAATACTTTTATATTTATCTGAAAGAGCAAATTAATGTTCTTATGAAAATTCCGAAAATTTCAAGCCAATATGTCGAACCATTTAGGAGAAATATATATTTTAGTGCTAAAATAAAACAAATTGTTGTGGACAACAATTCAGATTTATATGGTAGGCCTATTTGTCATTTCTGTCTCAACTTTAAATGCATATTTTCGCTTATGAATAATAACTTTAAAAAGACTGATAACATTTCTATGCATTACAATAGCCCATCTTTGCATCAAGACATACTTTTAAAAAATGATATCGGAATGTTATGTCCCTTTAAATATCATTGCCCATTTTGCCGTTTGTGGTAGCTTTCGAATTGGAACGGTCCAAATATTGTCGGTTTTATCAAACGGTTTGTTTAATGATTACGGTCTTCATTAATGTTTAATTTATCTACTTTCTTTCTTCTCGGTGTGCTGATATTTCGTACAAGAAACAATTTACTTTCTCTGTGATTTGACGATGTTTACAACGTTTTAGAATCACGCCAAATGGTACCTTTGATAAACGCAGAGTCACGATAAAACTCGTTTCACAACGTGTTCACAAGGAAGCGGGTGTTCTAATCTATAATCCAGAAGCTATAGGTCTGTAGCTAGGCTAGTCAAAATTATCAAGGTATCATGAATTATCTACCAAATCTGTATTTTAGTTAAATCTTCTATATTTAAAATGTCTTCGTTTTCATCGTCAAACGTTTCTTCAAAGCTCTAGTTTTCGCTAATTACACAGAGTTCCTGTTGCTAACGCCCTATTTTACGGCGTCTCCGATAAATGATTGCTAACACCAACCTACAACAACGTGTTGTTTAAAACGTAAAAAATAACATTGACGGAGATACAAGTAGGCTACCGTCTGCTGTCAAGCTCTTTGGAAAGTGTTAGGTAAACGGTAAATACAATTTCATTGCCTGCATGACCGTTTCTGAATGCCACACGTCGTTGTGTTTTGTATAGGCACTTGGATAAGGTTGCCAACAGCACCAATCATTCTTTCTTACACGAGTTTAGCAGATCTATGAAATGGAATAAAAGGAAATTAACCAATACGTATGTATGGTATAACTATGATACGACCCTATACATGTTTATATCCAGTCTTGCCAGTTGATTTTTTCTATTTTTTGTTTTCTCAGGCTGTCTGTCTCTTTTGTCTTTACTCCTCATGTCTTTCATCTTGAAATTTTACGACGACCATTCTATTGAATTTGTTTACTACTTTACGTTTTGAA
Source organism: Fragum sueziense (assembly GCA_963680895.1). Lineage (NCBI taxonomy): Eukaryota > Metazoa > Mollusca > Bivalvia > Cardiida > Cardiidae > Fragum > Fragum sueziense. Next base: position 27,216,614 of record OY804605.1, read on the forward strand.
TTATCCAACACCGTCTTCTTGCTGACTAGACCATGTAATGACACCCCCTATAGAAAGGCTGGGCTTAACAGTTATAGAGACAGAAAAAGGAAATGAAGATAACCAACATTTTCTCGTTTTGACTGACATCATATTTTTTTCATTTTCATTCTTATACGCCACCGGAGGCGGTCGTATATTGGCGTCATATTCTCCGTCTGTCCGTCCATTTTTCTTGTGAGCGCAACTCCTCCTAAGTTTCTGGCTGGATCTTTTTGGAACTTGGTCAATGTTATCACCTCAATTGGTAGATGTGCATGAAGGAAGGATTTTATGGTTCATTGGTTATTGCCTGAGTTATGCCCCCTTAAAACTTAGTCTATGAGAGGGGTGGCGTACATTGTGACCATGGCACTCTTGTTGTTCTTGGCAACGGCTTTGAAATTAGAACAATTCTGTTATTTTGAGAAATGTTTGGTTACTAGGTCCATCGATGCATGTTACGCCCTTGAAAAACTAAAACTTCAATGTCAAAGAGGATTGTTCGTGATTTACAGGCTACAAAAACTTCAAATAAGATTCTTAGAGCTAATAGGTCTGAATCATTCTTGTATTACATAATGACATATCGCCGAAGTTATTGCAAAACCTCTTAACCCCATCTTAATTTATGCGGGAGTTGCGAGGTTTTGCAATAACACCGGACGATATACTGACTGCACAAAATGCATTTTTGAAATGCTTTATATAGATATACATCAATAATTCTGTGAAGTACAGATAATTTAAGAAGTTGATATCTCCATGTTGAGCAATGACCGGGGGTGAGAAACAGTCTGTCCGGGGGCGGAGAGATGTGCCGTCACGTGATCTAGAAAGTTTGAACGGGTCCGACACTGGCTCATTTCCGACAATCTCGGCGGAAGAACGAGAAGTGCTGAACGCCAAGATGTACCTAATGTCGACCAGTGACCCGGATGAGCCTAGTCTGTGAGTATAATGGCACCTAAATATATCTTAAAAACTATCGCACAAATCCACTACTAGTATTTTATTTAATATACCGTCGATATTACAGTGGACATCTACCATGGTCATTTTAGATTATACTATATCATCATGACATGAAGTATTTTGCATACGCATCAACTGTGTTTTTCAGTAAATGCTTGAAATATAACCTTATTCATTCCATTGCAAAATAACCAAACTACTTGCACATTTTGTTCGTGTATCAAAATCATCTAGTTTAATCGTATTGCGACTCATTAGATAATGCACACACAAATGATCAATTCCCCCAAACTCGATAGATTTATTGTTAAGACATGATGATATACATAAATACAAACGACCCACCTAAAACCATTTGATCTACCCCCAATTCGCAGATAACCATTTCTCCACTTTAGCCTACTTCAAAAGTATCGAAAGTGCAGTTTTAGACCAGCTGTAGTCACAAGGTTCTTATTGTAGGTATGAGCACATGTCTAAGTTGATCGCGGAGGTCCTGGACAAGAAACATGACGACACGATGACGTTGTTTGACCACATCAGTAGATTCATGAAGATGGAACGTATACACATACCCGCATTGTCACTCAGAAATCACGTGCAACAATCACACACGGAAACACTCGCCTCCGCTCAGTGGAACTTACTGGAGGTAAATAATTATGAATACATACAGCCGAAACATTCAAACGAAAGATTTTAGGGTTACGTTTTCTTTTACGAAATACGAGATTTATACTGTGATAGATAGGCTTGTTGGCCATTGTATAATCGAAGGATCTGACTGCTTAGTGCTATCATAATTTGTGCCGTCTAATACATTATGCATATATACCTGGCAAACAAGCGTTTTTCACAATAATATGAGCGGTCAGACTGCAGCACGCAAATTTTATTTGAAATGTTTTTAACTATTTCCAACAGAAATCCAAGAGGGTATCAGAAACTCAAACCCTACAGACGAAACTTGACGATGAAACAGAAGACCAAAAGTTCCAAGGTGTTCCGGACATCATGCGGAATTCTCTGTATTTTGAGATGGCGGGTGTCGGGTTACCTAGAGAGGAGTTCGTGAGGATCTCCCTGGCCCTGAATGACCTTGTTAATGCTTATCCCACCATACAGGTACTACATGTAGTTGTGATACAACGGATTCTATTTGAGTCCGCCTAATTGTGAAATTTCCAATTATCGATTGATCAATTAAATGATTCCTCCACTTCGCAAAGTCTACTTACAGTTTCAGCGTTAACGATTTGCATTTCTATTATAATTCGTCGACAACGTTCGAAAATGTCGTAACTACAGCTTATTCAAGCTGCAGTTACGACATTTTCGAACGTGGTCGACAATATATTACTTACAGGAGATTCGATTCTGGGGTAAACTGTTCGGTACACAGAAGAATTACTATGTAGCGGAGACCGAGCTTAGTGAACACGACCTTGAGGACGATTTTGACGTATATGACGGTACACACGGCATCATTAGTAAACAACTCGCTGACGAGGGGGAGGATCTAAACCACGACTTCGGGGTAGGTATATGTCTACCAGGAAGCTATACCAGGTCATTTGTCGGGACGTACACAAGGGCGGATCCAGGATTTTTTCCTGGGGGGTCCAAGCCCAAATTTTTTTCCAGGGGGGGGGGGAAGCCCAAATTATGGCTTAAAATGTTGTAAATATGTAACATTACACTGAATTTATGAAGTCAAAAGTCAATTTTCGGCCAATGCCAAGGGGGTCCGGATACCCCCCCCCCCCCTGACCCCCATCTACAGAGTGTCCCCCCAAAAAAACGGAACCCATTTTTGAAAGTACATTTCTCATGTATCAGGCAATATTTCTCCACCAAATTTACATATGCAATAGCGACGACAGTTTTCTATCACCAGTTAAAATTTGGTTGAAAAATAATGATTAGTTTTGAAAATATTGACATTAAAATGAATATACCCGGAAAAACATTTTAACACGATATCGATCTTTTCGTTTTGCTGCGCGCGCCTACATTCATTGAATAAATTGACGCTATACAATTGATTGATATATTCAATACAATACAAAAATGATTTTGAAACATTGTATTTACAAAAGTGCATTTTCATTTTATCTTTTTTGCTACTAAATAAACTGTTAATGATGCGGGCTGCGATGTAACTAAGCTGAATACAAACAAAATATCCAAGTGCATCACATTCTCATGAATAATAATCATAGGCACTTATTTTATTTCTGACCAACATGCCGGTCACCGCTCAATTTAAAGTATTACGGATTTCATTTTACCCGACACTGACCTTTATGCAAAACACAAATAACACAAAATTCACCAAAAAAGAATTAAATCATAGTCAGACATGGGGCCGATTATTTGAAAAAATAATCGATTAAATTAATGATTAATGCACCCTTGATTAATAATCGATTAAATTACTTTCACTGAAAAAAACCTCATTAATCGATTATTAATCATTAATTTGGAGTAAGTAATCGATTAATAATCATTAATCACCGATAAACGCTTTCGCTTTCGGGGTCCAAGCCCAAATGATGGCTTAAAATGTGTTAAAAATGTAACGTTACACAATAGTTATATTGTAAAAATTCTATATAAGGCCAATCCCCCCTCTAGATCCGCCCTTGAAAGGGGCAATAGCATTTCATAGATATTCGTTATTTGTAAACAGACTACTTTAATCAAGATGAGTGGCATACAAATGGCATACTAAAAAGGTCTTTACGAGATGTTGTGGTAGGGCGAAGTGAAGAGTTCTGGCTGATCAAAATAGGATATGTGAACTTGTTGAACATTGAAGTTTGTTATGAGCATAACTTAGCTTATTTTCCTGACTACTCTTATAGCCTAAACCATCTCAAAAAACATGATGATGAAAATGGAATTCATATATATCAGAACATTTTGAAGCCATTAGTGATGATTTTACAGAGAAACGCTTAATATAGGCATTTTCTCCTTTTCTCTTCATGTTATCTGAACCCCTTCGTATTAAGAATTACAAATTCAAAAACTTATAAAGGAAAGGGTTAAGTAATGAGAAAAGATATCAGTAAACATTAAACAAATCCATATACCTTGTATGAGCAGAATCTAATAATTCAAATCTCCAAGTTTGATTCTCATTTTTTGCCCAAAGTTACTTTACATTATGTTTTTAATGATTTATGCTTATGGATAATAAAAGAAAAATTCTTATATGAACACAATGTACTATCTTGATATTCAATCATTATGTTATCATATATGTACATTTGTTATTTAGTTTTACATGTTCATGTTTGATGAATTATGACATTTTAAGGAGAAAAAAATACAAATGAAATAAAATTTTGGTTAGTTCAGCATTTTCCAGCTAATATAAGTTTTCAATTTCAACTCTTGGATTAAATTACTGATTATGATTTCAATGACAGGTGTAAGAATAAAACCTAGATAGCCTTTGGGCATAGACTTCTTTGTATAGGTGTGAAAAATTTGAAGGTGTGACTTGAAGGTGCATCTTTTTCTTATTTTAGATCATTTATACATCCAAAATAATCATAAAGTAATCATAAAATAATCATGATTAATGCCATTTTTTCACCAGTAATTGATTAAATTATTAATCAAATAATCAGAAAAAGTTAATTAATCGATTAATTCATGATTATTGGCATTTGTTAATCGATTAATAATCGATTAAATTACTGATTATGATTACCCCATGTCTGATCATAGTCCACAGAAATGTATACTATGCAAGAAAATTAAGGCTGGACTAATTTCATGAAGCATACCAAGCTTGTAATTTATGAAAATAAAAGTTAAAACTGCACCATGTGAAATGAATCACATAATAATTTGAAATTAATTCAAACAACCACCATATGGACTAAATTTGAACGTACAGAACGTGTACATATTAAATTTTGAGAAAATCGGTACATACATGTACAACGGTACAGAATTCATTACCTGACCGTTAGTGCGCTTTCACGAACAAACAAGACGCAAAAATCAATGGGTGCGTTCAGGGTTCTCCCATCGGTAGCCATCGGTGCCGTTGGTAACCATCGATAGCCATCGGTAGCCATCGGTAACCGTCGGCATACCGATGGATATTTTGTTGGTAACCAATTGTCCCGAGAGTAGACGGGTGCGTTCAGGGTTCTCCCATCGGTAGCCATCGGTGCCGTTGGTAACCATCGGTAGCCATCGGTAACCGTCGGCATACCGATGGATATTTTATTGGTAACCAATTGTCCCGAGAGTAGACAAGTCGGGTAGCATCGGTAGCCTCGGTTTCATTACAGAAAGATGGCGGATAACAATCCAACTAGTGCGATCCTTATCATATATTTTCTTCAATAGCAAGCGAATAGCATTCTAACCGTTCTTGATAGAATTTATAGTAATAGTTGAAGCTACAGTTATTTTATTTAGCTATTTATTTCTGAAAATATCTTTTTATTAATAACTTTTGAAAACGAACGATCACTCTGCGGGGAGAACACGCCCTTGGTAATTGATTATCCGCCTTTTTTTACCGATCGGTAAAATTTTCGTTCAGAGTTCGCTGGTTGCCGACGATGCCATCGGCTACCGATGGTACCATCGGTAGCCGACGGTAAATACACTCGGTAACCGATGGGAGAACCCTGAACGCACCCGACAATTCGGGTAGCATCGGTAGCCTCGTTTTCAGTACAGTAAGATGGCGGATAACAATCCAACTACGGCGATCCTAATCATATATTTTCTTCAATAGCAAGCGAATAGCATTCTAACCGTTCTTGGTAGAACTTATTGTAATAGTTGAAGTTACAGCTGTTTTATTTAGCCATTTATTTCTGAAAATATCTTTTTATTCATAATTTTGGAAAACGAACGATCACTCTGCGGGGAGAATACGCTCTTGGTAATTGATTATCCGCCTTTTTTACCGATCGGTACAATTTTCGTTCAGAGTTCGTTGGTTGCCGACGGTGCCATCGGCTACCGATGGTACCATCGGTAGCCGACGGTAAATACACTCGGTTACCGATGGGAGAACCCTGAACGCACCCAATATCATGTCAGATCGGTTTTTTAGTGTCATTATTAATTTGCTTATAACTTTTGAAACGATGTATATTTTTGAGTGAAATTTGGAACACAAATGCAAAAATAATGTATCTTCAGTACTGCAAATTCAAAAATTAGATTTTTTGCTTACGCTTTGAAATATTTGACTTTGAATTAGGGTTCCGTTTTTTTTGGGGACACTCTGTAGATCCCCCAGCGTAAAATATTAATTTTCCCATACAAAACTTCGGACCGTTCTAATTTGAATACTGCTGCAGACACCGAATGTATGCTGATACTGAGAGTAGAGTTTACTTATAGCAAAATGAATATTGAGCTGAAAGTGGAAATTACTGGTTATCATATCCCATCACCTACCATTCACGCCATTACTACTTACCTGTCACACCACTTACCACTCACCTTTCACACCACTAACCACTGACCTTTCACACCACTTACCATTCACACCAATCACCTTTCACCACTCACCTGTCACATTACTTACCTTTCACACATACTATTCACATTTCACACCACTCACCTTTCACACCACTAATCCCTCACACCACTTACCTTTCACACCACTAACCCTTCACACTAACCTGTCACACCACTCACCTTGCACACCACTTACCTTTCACACCACTTGCCACTCACCTTGCACACCACTCACCTTGCACACCATTCACTCCACTCACCTTTCACACCTTTCACACCACTTACAAGTCACATCACTTACCTGTCACACCACTTACCACTCATACGTGTCCTATCTCACCATCACCATCCACACACTCTTTATTCACACTCTCACTAACGGTTTAAGTCATTTTCACAAACCTAGATTTTTTACACTTTTTTGCTTAATTTTTTCCATAACAAAATTAAGGAATTGCCAACTTGAAGGTTGCTGCAGACGATTATTTTAGAAACAAATCTTTAATTCAATATAACTAGGAAAATACTGAGGCAAAAGGAGAAAATGCTGATAATCAGCAAATCCCTCTTTTTCCTCAAAGCTTTGCCAAGCATTTCCTATTTATAACGTCAAAGACATGTCTTCTTTGGAAAAATGGTTAAGACTACAGAATTCACTCGTGGCTTGCGAAAATGACTTTAATAACATATACCTTTCATTCTACCATGTCTACACTACCATAGCATGGTACCCCACCCACCCTGTGGGAACAACCAATGGAGGTTCCCAAAAAATGAACAAGCATTAACTTTGCCTATTCGATATATAGCTTTTTCAAGCTTTGTTGTTATTGGAAAAAAGCCTTTTTATGCCATTTTTATTTATTTTCTGATAAGGATTTATGATTAACATGTATAATAAATTTATAGAAAGGTCTCAGTGAATTAACATTGGCATAGACAAATAAATTGATACAATCCTATCGTTGAGTATTTACGTTTGACGAACGAAATTCTTTAAATTGATTGATATTTACATATTTTGATATGAGCTTTATTTATCAAAATAACCGGAAACAGTAATCCCAATTTTTGTTAAGATTTAAAAACCTTTATTCGCACCTATTTGTATATCCTGACGGTATAGCCGTGAGGGCTAAGCAGTTGATTTGTGAAACACCGAGTCCTGCTAGATTTGACATAAGTATGTGGTTCAAATGCCATGTAGGCATGTGCGATGAAACTGCTACATGTATATTTTTCTTTCTTATTTTTTTTTCTTTTTTCTATTGTTTTCTTTTTCCCCTTGTTTTAATTTTTGTTTTTATTGGTACTGATACATCTATTTGAAAAGTGTTATTAATCATTTGCAAATACTACACTAAATACTACTTCAATACATACTTATATTAGAAAATGATGTTTGTAGTTCCTTAGTTGCTTGAATAAAGGAAATAAAGTAGGCAAAGGAAAAATGGTCAGAGAGAAGCAATTTCTCTCATTTGCTACTATATTGCATCTAGTAGCCTACATTTATTTCAAGATTATTTTGTTTAACCGTTTATCTACAATATTTTCTCAATAAAAAGCCCCGTTTACATTTTCTTAAACGTCGGCCCTGAAGATGGCATATATCATAGAAAATGATCAATCAAAAGCATAAACAGAGTTATCTTTTCTTGCCACAATGTTTTCGTAGCTTCACCTGAAACTTATATACTAGGACGAAAAAGAAACGCTGGGTAACCTCTAATCGTTGTTTTAAGGGATAAATTGTATTATTGGATTATTATATTCATTTTTGTAAGAAATGTCATCTGTATGAAACCAGCTGTTGAAGTTTCAATAGATTTCCGATGCTAATTACGTGAAAAAATACCCCCTTTTGACGATGACAGGAGTTAACGACAGACCGACATAGGGACGTCGGGCTCAAAGGCCATTATCGCGTAAGCGGTTTCGAACCGTTTTTCGAACCGTATCGGGATGAATATGGCGATTATGACTTCCTATAGCACACCCTATTACCGGCTATCACTACAGCAGTTGCTAACCTTGGGCAGTATCATCTATAAATAGCGGGTGTACTGGGTAGGTCATACTTTTTCCATCTTTGTTTTTGTGTTAAAGCCTTTCTCAGCTATATTTGTAGTGCACTTGGCTGGCCATACATTTGAGCACCTACATGATAAATTTTAGCCCAAAGAATCCCTAAACAACAAAATTATTCAGCGACAAAGTCGTAACTTCACAATTTTTTACGTAAAATCCAACTTTCAGTCCATATAATGAGAAAATGATAAGACGATCATTAGAATTAATATAACTATTGAAATAATTAATCAATTTTCTTACACTGTGTAAATTTAGAAAACTGTCTGAATTGAATTAACTTCAGACTGACCGATTAAAACTAAACACTGATGCCGATTTGGCTATCACGAACAGCATATTGAAAATTTGAATGGCAAACCCGGACATAAGTTGATGGCAACACAGAACAATATGTCTTGTTGGAAAAGCGGCATCTCTTTCAACAAGAAGTTGCCTGAAAGGAGCATAAATAATGAATTAACACCATTTCTTGATAGACTAGCCAATTCCTGAATTATAGACATAGAAATCGTGCAAGTTCCTTTCATCTAGATATGGTTGAAGCTGAGTAACACAAAATTGAAGGACATATGCAACCATTAGTTGTAGATGATAGTTTGTCGGTTAAGGTATACATCCCATCATTAAAACACCACTTTTTAGCCGTACGAAACGCATCAAATTACACACATTTGTACATACACTTCTTATAAGTTGATTCAACGTGCCGGATTTCAAGATTATGCTTCAAAAGGAAAATAATTTACAAATATTACTTTACTCTATATTCATATGCAGCGGAGGTAAATTTGAACATTTCTGTCAAATATTTCCGTAAGTATGCATTGATTCAAAATTCTAAACCGTTCAAAATGGTTATGTTTAGAATGGAAATGTAACACAGTTTAGGAATTACTGGCACTTATCAAATTCACCCCTGGCTCTTTAGTGCTAATGATGGGTTGCAAACCTTAAAAATTACACATACTTTACAGTGAAAATTGTGGATTTTACATCATGTCGTCGCTGTTTCAGGCACAAAATATGACTGTAATATTTTTAATGGGGTTAAATTTCATTTACGAGGGACGTTCAATTAATTTTGGAACTGGGATTCTATAAGCCATAGTTATGTCGCAATTCAATTTTAAGTTTTTTCAATCCTTCGAAGTAATCCTCTTTGACACCCACACACTTCTGAAGTTTTCAGATTCATTACTTATATGCCAATAAATGGGCCTCTTTTGGAACACCTCGCAGACACTGGAAAATTGCACTGCATATGTAATATGAAGGCCTATATCGACGACCAGAGGCTTTTTTCGTCATCATGGGACACACAAAAAAGCCACACGGGCTTAAGCCCAGCTATAAGGGTGGATGAAGACGCCGTGCAGCGTGTGTCTCTTTCAGGATGTCTTGGACAAGAGTACACCTGTGGACAGCTCCGCTGTCATGGATTTGGTACATGCCTCTTTAGCCAGTCCTAGACCTGCTCTTTTCGTGATATTTCTTTACTTTGGCCGACATACATGTCTTGTATGAATGACCGGCAATAGTTGTACTATTTGAAACAGTAGTATGAACAATACACCCGTTACATTTCAAAAATAACCGCGTACAAAACTTTTGCCGCGCTTTTAATTTTTTGGCTATTACGGACCTTACCTGATCTTTTCGCAGCCATTGCTTGCTAATGACACGTCATTGGTGCTCATAATAATAGATTATTGTTCAATCATATGTATAAAGCCGAGAAAGCCCACATTTGTTGCATATATTGCATCATTTCAAAATATATTTTGCACGGGTGGCTCTCTGTCCATAGGCAGCAATTGGGGACCCAATGGGCATAAACCTGTCTGTGTTTCAACCCTTTCGTCAAAATCGTATAACATGTCCCCGATGAAAAACCAACTTTATCTGCTATTTTTTGCATATTGAACCATGCCTCTTGTTCGGTCATGTCGGAATCTACAGCAACATTTGCTTTGGTACTAGCTCTACCCGGGTTGCTTGAGAGGGGTGCATCATTCAGGCCAGTTTTACCAAATTTAATTTTCATTATCTTCCTAAAAACTGACGCATATTCAACGTTCGAATGTCCAGGAATCTCATATAGTTCATTGTGTCGCGCTCTGCGCGACACATCTTGTGGTACACTTCTTCTAATTCTAGAAATTACGTCATGAGGGATAATTGTTTGTACTTGAAAATCGTGGATATGTCCTACTTATATAATGTTTATTAGATATATTTTCAAGCAGTACTACAAAGTATACGTTGATGTTTATCCAATCCAAGAACACACACAAAATTCAAGTAAACAAAATTTTAATTGTTTTAATTTTGCAAAGCAATGGATAGTCCCTACTTCCGGTTTCGCCATAGGGGAATGTATAAATCCTATCCATTTGAAGACCAGAGTAATGCATACCAGGGGAATGTCTAATTCCTATCTGTTAAACGACCAGAATGAATACAATAAGAATCGCTTTATCGTGATGTATACTGCAATGATCAAAGTACCACAAGTACTTTAGTATTGAACATACAATTTCGGCTGACCAACTTACATACTTTAAAGTATCGTTTTAACTGAACAGGTCTGTGTATTGCTAGTAGTTTTAAAATAGTAGACTTTTTAGGGGATTCTAACACTAAAATAATTAACCATTCCCCTAACAAAACATGGTTTTTCTCGTACTTTTTTTCCAAAAATAGTAGACAGTTAGGCTTTTTCACACACTAACATTATTAACCCTTTCCCAAACAAGATCTGGTTTTGATGTTTCTAGAGGAAAGTTTTTAAGCAGGTTAGTAGCAGCTTTGAAATCAGAACAGTTCAATCATTTCGTGTTTTGGGAAAAAGGGTTAAAATATGTCTAAAATTGTGTTGTGGTTATGTTATTTCAGTACAGCCAGTCGGATCCCTGATAGTCAGGGCTAAGTACACCCGAAACAATACCAATCTATTTTGGGCTACATGTTTTACTGGCGTTGTGTCTCCGTTCAACCATGTCTTTAATAATAAACGTATCCTTTTCCTCCTGGTCACTAAGCCTTTTCAGATTGCATAGACTAAGATCAGCCTGCACTAACATACAGTCTGATCTTAGCCACGCCGACTATTCTCTACTAAATGATTATAGGAACGTCTGAGCTAGAGTAGTTAAAATGTCCCGGTTTTGGGATTTGAATTAAAACACACTAACATTTCAAAAGGCTAACGATTGAACAAGTAACAAGTAGATCTATATATATTTCTTTTTCTTTTGAACCCTACTATTTTACCCTCTCTGGCGGGATTAATTGCATGGTCCCGTTACGGCCGTGCGTCCATGTGTAAACCTCTTCTCCCAAACATTTTATTCTTCAAAATTTCAACTAAAATAGGCTATACGGGAATCTTTCTTGCATGAAGCCATTCAAATTTTATTTAAAAAATCATGCAGTACTCTGGTTGCTAAAAACCACTCATTGGATTAAATTGTAATAAAGTATGTGTTTCGCTTGGGAATATAGGCCACTTTTAGAGTCATTGATGGAATTTCGATCAGAATTAAGATTTGATTGGAAAAATATACATTCAGCAAAAAGTAAATGTTGAAAAAAAAAAAAAAAAAACACAGAGAAAAATCAAACATTGCCGAATCATTTTTAAGCGCGACACTATTCTCTTTGCTGTACATGTACATTACAGCAAATTTTTACTTGTTATATACATGTGATACAGATATTTCAAAGCCTATGCGACCTTTAATGTAGACCCTTACACCCTACTTCAGTTCGTTTTCCATTAAAAGCGCACAGCGAAATAGCCAGTGTATATGACTGAACCAACTTAAAAGTTTAATAACTTTTGAAAGAGTCAACCAATTTGTCTCAAATTTTGACCAAGCATAGACAGTAATTTTCCCGTCAACTAGTCGCAAGCATCACTAGTTCTATTAGAACCGTGAGGTATGGTGGACCATTAGTACCACTTTTAATTGAACGCCCCTCGCTTAAATAGATGGAACCCACGCAAATATATGTATATGAATCCTGCTATTTCAAAGTCGGTCAATGAATCTTCAAACATTTCGATCGAATGTTTTGAGCGGTGCAAATTTGTATTTTTTCATTGCGAAACGATTTGGTTTATTGGGGTTTTACGCCGTTTTCAACTGCAATGGTTATATCGCGGCACCTTGAGCGCCTTACCATGGATTCCTGTTGTTTCACATACAAGTACTAACACAATAGACTAACCGAGCCTCCAGCTGCTCGCCCACATAGGTTAACAATATCAAACCATTGGTGGGTAACATTAATTAGAAAAGATATTTGCCACGGCCGGGGATCGAACCCGGGTTCTCTCGAATGAGAGACAGATGCGCTATCAATGTTCAGCGTTTTGGCTTCATTGCGAAACGAAGAAGAGATATCGGTGATAACGGATTATCAAGCAAGAATCTGTTCATATTGATAAAACACCGTGGTTGTCTGCATAAAGCACATGATTGCAACTAGCCTAGGTAAGTGAATACAGAAACAAGTGAAGGATCAAAGATCAGTCAGCTAGGTAAGGATCTCTATAGATAAGGCGAGAAATCTCCCCAAACGTCTCAAATGGAAAAGTCAATTTTCAAAACATTCAAATTGATAAATATCTCGAGCTGTATTGTTAGATCTATACCTAAATCATATGAAAATTTATTTTGTACAATCAAAACTATCCGACATGTACTCTTGGTTTCTGTACCTACCCCTTAAATCATATTTTCTTACCCTGCCGGTATTCATTTAACCAGAATTAAGTTTTCTATTGTTTTATCAGCAATAATTTTTTTTTTGTAAATGTAAGGAAAATTGGTTTTGAAATCACAAACCAGTTTTCGTTTTGTCCTTAGTGCGCATGCGCACCATTGAAATGAGTTTAAAGGTGAAATCTTCCCGCCAAAAAATATGGCAATTGGTATATGATCACTATTTTGGATATACATGTAAAAGTATGTTCCCCCAGTGACCCATGAAATCCTTTTTACCAAGGAAGTCTATGATCAAGTGACAAAACATGTGTCAATGGGAAGCTGGGTCAAGGGGGGGGGGCGATGTTTGCCAGCCACAGGAAGGTAGGTATTCATCGGTTTTTGGCGGGAAAGTGCGATTTTAAGGTTGTTTCAGTGGTGCGTATGCGCAATACGGACAAAACCAAAGCTGCCATATAAAGTCAACACCATTTATCATTGTATCTGTAGAAATTAAATTGGGAATAAAACAAAAAGAAACTTCATTTTACATCTATGAATACAGGTAGTGTAAGAAAAATGAAAACCATTTAGGTGGGTAAAATAATCAAGAGTTATCTGCACCTATAGAACTTTTTAAATGGCATAAAATCGGTATTCATTTCATTTATTTATCTAACTAACCATAAAGCTATATTTTGTTTCTCAATTTGTAAGTTTTGAAAATTGACCCATAGAGCTGAGCCTTTTAGGGAGATTTCTCGCCTTATCCATAGAGGTTCTTTACACCTAGGGTTGTAAGATTATCATTTTTATATTGGACTATAACTACAAAAATGTATACGGGCAAAATTGTGAATGCCCAAATTGACAGGCTGTTGCAGAAGACAAAGTGGATGCTGACAAGAATATAACTTTGTACAAGATAGCAAGCTTTTTCTAAAAGGAGCGTAAAAAGAGGCATTTTTAAATGGTTAAAAATGTTTATTTTTTATTCTGTGTTATGTTTCACCTTGCATGGTGAAGTAAAGCCGAGTGGTCATTGGACAAATAGACCTCTCAATAAAAGTACCCAGCCTCCAGCTGCGCTCTCACATAGATGATTCACACCCATTGGTGAGAGACAAATGACTTTTGTCAAATGTAAGAATGGATACTGGTTGGCCTGGGGTTCGAACTCCCGACCATTGGATTGACTCCGACGTTAACTGGACTGGACTCGGCTTAAACAGATACATGTTGCAGCAAATACTCTTTATAAAGCAAACCGCACGGAATCTCGGACAAACAAAAGTCCTTTGTCCGTATGATTCTAAAACCACACAACTGTAGCTTGAATAAAGCCGTAGTTACGAGATTTTTAACAGCTAAAACCGCTTGGACCATTCTATTCATAGCGTAAGGTTTAACCCTATTAACCCTAAGATTCCATTTCCTATATTATCAATAGCAATGAACTCTGTGCTAAAAGTGCACTAGATTTACCGTTATAAGTATTGACAAACCGTCAGTGTAGGCCTAGTTATAAAGTCTCGCAACTATGGCCACATACGAGATTTTATAACAACACATACGATGCACTATTGTTTCACCAACATTGCGCCACGGTTAACTGGATAAAAACATTCTCCGTTTATCTGATTTTAATATCAAATAAATAACAACGATATCGCTGTATTGTCCACCCAAATTGACCCGGGACAACTTAATTTTCGTGTGCAAAGTCCGTTAGTTGAGTGCCTTAACCTTAACAAGTGGGGTCATTACATATGCAGATTCTCGGGTTATTCTTACTGGAGAATATAAATTACCATTCTGATATTTGGCTAGTAATTTTACCCGGTCAAGGTCAGTAATTATCCTCCAAATAGTGTTCATAATTAAAACTCTTATTAAATTCCCCAGCAAATAATCGAGTTCATAAGCAATAATTAGATAAAGCGGAAACTCACAATTTTAAAACTTAAATTTATATTGCTATAATAGACGAATAACGCAATGGTATTTTTGAGCATAGGATCTAATGTTGAAGGTATTTTTTTAAAGTTAGTATGTGCCCGATTTTATAAACGCCGGCTAGAGTTAACCAAATGGCCAAGTATCTGTTTCGGTTATTTTTCGATTATTCACATCGGAAAATTTGAACAAATCAGTGAAATATTTTGTTTGTGCTAAACAGCGTTGATACAATCGGGCCTATGACTTGATTTCATGAGATGTAACGCCGTTTTAAACCACTATGGCCATATTGCAGTGGCTGGGTCACCTAACCGTGGATTCCTGGGAAGTTCTTGCTTCATATATAGCTTATTCTTATCTGACGCTCTTTTATAAAAAAAAACACCAGCATTCATGTATTGTTGTAATTATTATCAGCAAATTTTAAATATTTCACACAATGATCACTTGGATAATGAAAAAGAATAGTACATAGACAAGCAAAATAGTATCATTTATGCTGTCTGTGATTGCCTATTTCAAGTACGAATCTCCTGTCGGTGATCCCCCTATGTGCTGTTCGTGATTGCATAAATTTGTAGCTCACCAAACTTTGTTTGACTATAACGACATAACGGAAAAGTTGATTGTCTTCACAAGCAATTATTTGGTAGATAATATACTAGATATCCATTTTGTAATAAAATTTCTAACATTTGTTTCAGTGTTTTTCTGCTATTTGCATGGAAAGATGAATTTTATATGCAAATATGTGAAGTTTCGACTTTGTTGGTGAATTATTTTTTTGTTTGAGGACTCTCTGTGCTAAAATTTGACATGTAGGTGCTCAAATGTATGGCAAGCCAAGGGCACTACAAATTATAGCTGAGGAACGCTTTTACACAAAACAAATATGGAAAAAGTATGACCTACCCAGTTCACCCGCTATTTGTAGATGATACTGCCCAAGATTAGCAACTGCTGTAGTGATAGCCGGTAATAGGGTGTGTATAGTGTTATTTGCAGTTTTGCTAGCTGTGAGATGGCGATTACGTAAGTTAGAAAATGTCATAATCCGATCCTGACGTGGCGTCGTGACGCGCAGACGTCCACTTCGCGGTCGGTCGTTGACCCTCCCCGTCATTCGCAGACGTTGAACAAGACGTTCATTAGTTCGAATATACCCACCAAAATGTGCAGCAACCTACTGTTGGCTTTGACCATGCACAAGCATTGCTATAGCTTTTCCCCGCTCGACTTCCGACAATCGCGGCATTGATGCAAATTGCTCAATTTGAAGTAAACGTTGAAAAACGATCTGAATACTTGAACGGTATCATATAGACTGAAAATTTCCTTGGGCAAACTCAATGACCTTCCCCTGCACGGGTTTCTTGCATTTGAGTACGTGCTTCTCATGGTGCGAAGAGGTAAGGTATTGTGTAGTTTTAAACGTGTGTACCGTTCGACAGCGAACAACACATAAATCTGACCGATTTTCATTATTCTAGGCCAAGCAATGAAATATGTGCTGCATATTTTATGTACCCGGCGTTTCTTTTTCGTCCTAGTATAATTTAGACAACCCTAGAATACTCGCGGAACACATATAACTCTTGACGCAATCTCCTTTTCACCCTTTCCCAAACGACAAATATGCAGACTGCTCCAATACCGTACAATGTAGCACAGAACATCATAATAGAAGCAAAAAAAGAAAGAATAATAATGTAGGCTACTAGATGCAATATAGTAGCAAATGAGAGAAATTGCTTCCCTCTGACTATTTTCCTTTGCCTACTTTATTTCCTTTATTCAAGCAACCAAGGAACTACAAACACTGGTAAAAAACCAATTCATAGAAACTCGAAAAAGTTGGTGAATCGAATTCCGGATATTTCGACACATCGCTGTTTTCATCGAATACCACGTAACTGCAGTTTAAAACACGCTGCAGTTACGAGGTTTCGTTGAAAAGCGACGATATATAGTCACCATATTCTTCTTTTGTCCTGATGTTTTATGGTTTCTAAATCATTTTCTAATATAAGTATGTATTGAGGTAGTATTTAGTGTAGTATTTGCAAATGATTAATAGCACTTTTCATATATACTCAGTTCCATAAATAAGTGTGCACTTTATTTCGTTTCATTCCTCTTTCGATTCTTAACTAAAAATAAAACAATTTGTTAGCATCTTGTAGCAAAGAGATTGACGAAAATGTCACACTCTTTAAATGTTGGCAAAAAGACCATTATGGTTTGTTTTTCTTAGTCTAAATGGACGGAGTATGAAAATAAAAGTTGCAAATTACACAAAAACTGGTCGCAATTAAATTTTGATTAGAGGAAGTTAATTGGAGTTATTTTTCAATATCTTTTAAGGCCACATATGCTGTCGATACACTGGAGTATGAGACGGTCGCATAAATCTAAAAAACGTGACAACACTACATTTGGAATGTTATTTCATTCCTGGGTGAGTGAAATAGCAAAATCCTGGAGAATGCTGATGTTTCGCTGTTATCGAACGTTCCTTCCTAAATGACCCCATACATGTTAAACCGGATCCAAATTCATGCCAAATATGGTCAGGGAAGGACTTCAACATTGTTTCTGTTTACTAGAAATTAACATTTAATTCAATATTGAAAGTTATTGAATGAATTATTCCGATAAACGTAAGATAAAAAGAATTTTAATTTGCTCAGTTTGTGTATACTTTTGTAACTTTTATTTTTGTACCACCTTCGTTTAACCCTAGGAAAACAGACTTTAATGGTCATTTTCCCCAAATTTTAGATGTCTGACATAAAGTTGAAACTATAAGCTACACGTTGATAGCAAACTCTTTCATTTTTAGTGAAAAATGGGGGAAGAAATAAAACGAAAGAAAGTGCACACTTATTTATGGAACTGAGTATAGATGTATCAGTACCAATAAAAACAAAAATTAAAACAAGGGAGAAAAGAAAACAATAGAAAATAAAGAAGAAAAAAATAAGAAAGAAAAATATACATGTAGCAGTTTCGTCGCACATGCCTACATGGCATTTGAACCACGTACTTGTATAAAATCTAGCAGGACTTGGTGTTTCACAAATCAACTGCTTAGCCCTCACGGCTATGCCGTCAGGATATACAAATAGGTGCGAATAAAGGTTTTTGAATCTTAACAAAAATTGGGATTACTGTTTCCGGTTATTTTGATAAATGAAGCTCATATCAAAATATGTAAATATCAATCAATTTAAAGAATTTCGTTCGTCACGCGTAAATACTGAATGATAGAATTGTATCAATTTATTTGTCTATGCCAATGTTAATTCACTGAGACCTTTCTATAAATTTATCATACATGTTAATCATAAATCCTTACCAGAAAATAAATAAAAATGGCATAAAAAGGCTTTTTTCCAATAACAACAAAGCTTCATAAAGCTATATATCGAATAGGCAAAGTTAATACTTATTCATTTTTTGGGAACTTCCATTGGTTTTTCCCACAGGGTGGGTGGGGTACCATGCTATGGTAGTGTAGACATGGTAGGATGAAAGGTATATGTTATTAAAGTCATTTTCGCAAGCCAAGAGTAAATTCGGTAGTCTTAACCAATTTTCCAAAGAAGACATGTCTTTGACGATATAAATAGGAAATGCTTGGCAAAGCTTTGAGGAAAAAGAGGGATTTGCTGATTATCAGCATTTTCTCCTTTTGCCTCAGTATTTTCCTAGTTATGTTGAATTAAAGATTTGTTTCTAAAATAATCGTCTGCAGCAACCTTCAAGTTGACAATTCCTTAATTTTGTTATGGAAAGAATTAAGCAAAAAAAGTGTAAAAAATCTAGGTTTGTGAAAATGACTTAAACCGTGAGTGAGAGTGTGTGTAAAGAGTGTGTGGATGGTGATGGTGTGATAGAACACGTATGAGTGGTAAATGGTGTGACAGGTAAGTGGTGTGATAGGTAAGTGGTGTGAAAGGTGAGTGGTGTGAAAGGTGAGTGGCGTGCAAGGTGAGTGGTGTGAACGGTGAGTGGTAAATTGTGTGAAAGGTGGGTGGTGTGAAAGGTGAGTGGTGTGAAAGGTAAGTGGTGTGAAAGGTAAGTGGTGTGAAAGGTGAGTGGCGTGACAGATAACTGGTGTGAAAGGTGAGTGGTGTGACAGGTAAATGGTGTGAAAGGTGAGTGGTGTGAAAGGTGAGTGGTAAGTGGTGTGAAAGGTGAGTGGTGTGACAGGTGAGTGGTAAGTGGTGTGAAAGATAAGTAATAATGGCGTGAATGGTAGGTGATGGGATATGATAACCAGTAATTTCCACTTTCAGCTCAATATCTATTTTGCTATAAAGCAAACTCTACTCTCGGTATCAGCATACATTGGGTGTCTGCAGAAGTATTCAAATTAGAACGGTCCGAAGTTTTGTTTGGGAGAATTAATATATTACGCATGAGGGAGTCGGGAAATCTAGAGGGGGTCGGTTAAAATTCAATTTTCGGCCAAGGCCGGAGGGGGTCCGGACCCGCCCCCCCCCCCCGACGACCGCCTCTAGATCCACCCATGATACAATTTTATATCTCTCCGTAAGTCATGAATGCCCCTCTACACAATTTTGTCTCCAACTCCACCTGATAACGACGGTGCAGCTTCGTAATGATTCTTGACCTGTCGATTATGGTACAGAAAAAGACATTGAAGAAGATATTGACGTACGAGGGTTGTCCCAATAAATCGTAGACAACGTCGATAAAACAGAAATCACTCAATAGCTATTTCTATTTTTTCTATAGATTATAGCCACATATATTGACGGCAGTTTGACAAAAAATCAAGTTGACTGCTTATTGTTTACAAAATATATACTAAATTTAGCAAAGGCATGTACAGACCCGCGGCGCACGTCACAACGTCATAATAATAACGTTACCTTTTCACCGGGAAATGAACCCAGAAATGTCCAGGATAATTCCATCCGAACCGCGTTTCCTTGTGTTATGATTAATTTATAGACACATCTCGCAGGTACTTTTGATGCTAAAAGATGTTTTTAAATACACGGAACCTTTATTATCTCAAAGTCCGTTTTATTCGCCACCCACTTAACCATTTACTGTTTTCCCTAATCAGTTACCTCTTTTCTTTAACGCCTGGTTTTCTACATGAATTTAGCATTCTCCGAGAAGCAATATAAAAATGTCTCTTTGAGACTCTTTTTCTTAAAGAAAAAATCCATTCATGTATCCGGGACACATTGCCATGTATTTTGATTTCTTTCGTCTTCATGAAAGAGTACTATGTCTCATTCCGCTATCCACAACAAAAACGTGTAATCTTACGGTGCGCCGCAATTTTCTCAAACGTCGTCTTTTTACGTCAGCGCAACTGTTATTTGTTTTCACTTAAAATTCCTTTGTTGGAAAACAAATAACGTCAATGTTTTGAAATTTTGCTCAACTGCAAAACAGTATTTGCTTAAGACGGCCACGTAAACGGTTTTGACTGGAAATAGGAACCAATGTGTTAAATCACGCTAGTAACTCAGGAACGATGAGCGGGAAAGACGTTATTTTTTACGTGCGCCGCATGACCGTTATACACTTAAAGTAAGTGGTTATAACAGGATATAAAGGAATGACATTTACAGAAAAGGGATGAATATAAATTCGAAAATGGACAAATAATATTCTCACAAAATATAAACATTGTGCGACGTTAAAAAGATAAGTTATTAAATGTGTCTACGATTTATTGGAACAACCCTCGTATATAGCGGTACAGGTGGTAGGCTGCTAAACCTCTATGGTAAACCTTTAGACGGCGAAGGTACAGTCATCTTCGCAAGCCAATGGTTCTACCTCAACTTTGTTCCTTGCGTAAGGAACAAAGTGGAGACAGAACCCTTGGCCTGCGAAGATGGGGTACAGTATGTAAACCATAATTTTGTGCTAGGTCTATCTGTTTTGATAGTAGATACATTTAATTCTGTATGATCATGGTCTGCACAATGAGTTAGAGGTACTTTACCAAATTCAGTCGAACATAGATATTGATGCAACGCATTTTGTTTGCGATTTTAAATGCGATTTTAAAACAAGCTCTTGTAATGTGTAATAGACATGTCTAATGACTTGCTTGATTTGCTTTTTAGGAAGAAGACAGCACCCTGTTTGACGGTATGTTGTTTGAGTGTTTATTTATTCGTAAAAAAAAAGATAAAGATAAATACGGTATCAAATTATTCCAGTCACATTTGTGCACTGGTGTAGGTTCTAGTGCGAAATTGATTTTGGCAACTTGAAATTTATTTGAGCACAGAGCTGATAGATCTAGAATCCTCTTATGAATACATAGAAGTTTCAAACAATATAGATCTTTCAAACACTAAGGAGCTTCAGTGTTTTGTTTTGAAAATTTATTGATCTACGAGCTTCGTGATTTATACATCAAGAATGGGGAGTTTTATCAGAAGACTTTAGAGTTAAACCGCTATTTAACTGACCTCTGACTTTTGAAACAAAATCACCCAATGAAAACATAGTTTAGAATAGTACTTCAGGGACTGTATTCCATTTTTATCCACAGATGTGATTTTACCAGAAGACTTGAAGCCCATGTACAAACCACCACCTAAAATACCTTGTGAAGCTGCTGGTACTGGGCTCAATAGAAAAGTCTACTTCGTCACACACGAACGTAAGTTGGAAATATATAATTCACACTATGAAAATATATCCTAATGACATATCAATTTGACAAACATTAAAACTATAATTCTGAAGATGGAATGTTTGGGGGCCTAGATAGTCTGAATCCTCATTAACCAAAACGTAGGTCTAATTATCCCACATTCCAACTTTTGAAATTTGGAAAATGGAGTTAATTGATCTGATTGCATGTATAGTACGGCTGGTGTCGATACAGTTTGGACTCAACTGCAACAACCGCTCTCTGTCCAGATCCCGCCTCAAATCTGTCGATCTAGGAAAATAATTTTTATTGAAAATCGGGGGTATATTGTTTTACCGTTGTCTGTCCGTCCGTCCGTGCGTCAGTCTAAAAACTTAAATGAAAACTTGACAATGGCCTTTTCACAAACACATCTTGTTTTTATAAATATTTCTTTCACAGCTGGCTTGACGTGGACCCGCCTACCTCACGTGACTCCAGCACAGATACAAGTGGCCAGACAGATACGAAAAATATTTACAGGCGATCTAGATTCACAGGTAAGAACTATAGGCCTACTGGTTCCGATTTCACGGTATTAAGCATACGATCCGAGACAAAATCGTTTAATGTTGTCTTAAAACGTAAGAAGGATTATAGTTTGTTTTTTTTTTTTCAAATAACGTCGGTACAAAGGTTTTTTAAGCAACACAATCTGTAGTTTTGAAAATCGACCAAGCTAGGAGGATAATTGGTTGACTTGCTGAAGAAACATTATGTCGACTGCTGACACTGTACGTCCATTTTGTTATTAGCAAGTTTTCTCTAACTTTGCAATTATTTGGTCTCATACATTTTGCATTTATATTTCACACAAAAACTCGGATCGCAATCTGGCACATTCGAACACATTTCTTGTATAATATGGTATTCTGATATAAGCATCAAGACAAAATACGGCCAACTAAGAAAACTATCGATGAAAACCTATGTAAAACACATTCCTTTCACACTGTCCCGTCGACGCCATCTTGGAATAACAAAACCACGCAGCTTTAATGCCGGTGTAATGAAGTAGAGTGACCCCCTATAGTAGAGTGACTCCCCGGTCATTCTACTATATAGTAGACCGACTCCCCGGTCACAGTGCTATATAGTAGAGTGACTCCCCGGTCATAGTACTATATAGCAGAGTGACTCCCCGGTCACTTTACTACAAAAATTCACATTCATGCTATAGTAGAATGACTCCCCTCTATAGTAAACTGACTCCCCTCTTTTTTACATTAAAAAAGAATCGTCATCAAGTTAAGTACGTGATGATATTGTGTAATTATATGTTAGTGTGATATTGCATCTTCCCCTCTTTTTCATTTTTACATATATGTTGACTTACTCCTTTTAATAATGATGAATTAAATTTGAAGCGTCTTTGGCTACTAGCATTAATCATTTAAATGTTTAAGTAGAAATTGAACTTGGCTAAATTCAATCAACAAAGAGCTGACCATGAAAATGTTTCATTTGCAGGTGATTACTATTCCTATTTTCTATGTACATTGCGTATCAAGCAGGGGGCTCTGGGCCCCACCCTCGACCCTTGAATTTGGATTTTTTTTTTTGGGGGGGGGGGGGGGGGATTTTTTCATGTGCTAACACAGAGCAACACATCTTTGTACCATATTTTCATATTCCTTAACCCATTACCACACAATGACTCTTTCTGACTCCCCACATGTTAATGGCTTTGGAAAACAAAGTGGAAATAAAGATATTGCTCGTGACAAGCAACTTCTCCATTTCCCATAATTAAGTCTAAAATGTTGTCGTTTGCAATGAATGGGTTAATGCAAATTATGTTATGCTTAGACTGACACCAGTATAGGTCCCTCTGGGAAAATGTCTGGATCTGCGCGTGTTGTTGGTCCATCAATATCGTTTATAATCGCGTAACTACATCTGGGTTTACGAGGTTTTGAAGAAAGGCGATGACATACAGATCTCGGCCGCGTCACAAAATTTTGGCATTCAAGACCTTTTAGGAATGTTCAAAGGTCTCTGTTCTGTGTTTTTTTTTTATTTCAAACGTATCGCTGATTTTCAACAAAAACCTCGTAACTGCAACTTATAAAACAAGCTCCAGTAACGAGGTTTTTGTTGAAAAGCGACGATATGGCTCCGTGTTATTAACAATTTTCTTACGTCAGTGACTGATTTTTTGTATTGGAAAGGGTAGAGCCTGATCACTTAACCAATAAGATGCCTAATCCACGGTGGGTAATCGATATACCAATGAGTCCAAAATCAAATGCGGACACGTCGCAGGGAAAAACGCCTACTTGTGAAAAGAACTTAAACTCTACCAGCAATCTAAAGAAAACATATTCTGGTGAACATGCTGCCGTCAAGTCCAACTCCTCTGGTGATATTCCAAAAAGGACACTTTTAATAGGTGACTCTATACTAAAAGGTATAGAAACAAAAGGACTCCAAAATGTTTTTGTGAAAACATGCCGAGGAAAAGGACTTTCGCATATTTATGAAATTCTGAGATCAATGGATTTGAAGCAGTTCAAATCAGTCATTATTTATGCAGGGGGGGAACGACGTTGCGAGAAAATGCTCGATATCAAACATAGAGAGTCATTTGAGAAAATTAACAAGTTCACTGGATGCAAACTGTGAATTATATCTTTGCACATCTTGTCCGAGACGTGATACAGATGTCTCTGAATTAAACAAATGCATAAAAAATGAGTGTGAACAAACTGCTTCAAAACTGATTGACTGTAACCCACTGTTTGTTTATGGCAATAATCAGCCTATTGAACACTTCTTTTCTCGTGATGGAATTCATCTATCACCGAGAGGTACCAGTCGATTACTATCTGTAATAGACAAGCATGTGTCTATTCTAAAGAGAAATCATACCAAAACCTATGCACGAGGTTATATAAGAGGACAGTCTTATCAAACATTCAGAAATAAAAATTCTTATCCCAAAAGAAATCAAGTTTCGAGAGCAGTGTTTGGCAGATACAAGCAATATTGTTTTAACTGTAGAAATACTACTCACGAAACCAGAAATTGTTGGTACAGACAAAACCAAGGTTTTGAAGGCTCCAATTTGGACCGTAGACATTAGGAAAATTCTGACAGATACTCTGATAAAATTTTAAATAATGAAAGTTTCAATGCTACATATTCTTCACAAAAATAGAAATTTTGAAATTAGTTGCAATAATACATTCCAACCTTTAATATTGGTGTGTAACTGTTGTGACGAATATCCGTGTATTTGTAGTGAACATGAAAATTTACCTCCAAAAATTAAATCTTACTATCAGTCACAGGCCCATAATAATCAGAATCACGAATTAAAAAACCTGCATGACAAGGATATTGTCACTTCTGAAACAACAACAACAACAACAACAACCACCACCACCACCAAAACTCAATCAAATCTCTATAAAAATGCGTTCAATTTCAAAAAGAAAGGTATACATATTTCGAGTTTGAACATCCGCCATTTGTTACCTAAACTTGAAGAGATAAAGTTTCATCTGCTTGACCAAAGTTCGCCTGATATACTAGGGTTATGTGAAACATTTTTGCATGAAAATATCGAGGACAGTACTTTAAACATAAAAAACTACACATTCGAAAGAGAAGATAGGAAAAACAAAACGGGTGGTGGAATAATCGTATATGTCTCGGAAAAACTTCTGTATAAAAGACGTAATGATCTAGAATGTCCTGAAATTGAATCTCTATGGATAGAACTCACTTCAAACAATCGTGCACCATTTTTGCTAAATTATGTTTACCGCCCACCAAATTCTAATCAATCTTGGATAGACGAGTATGCAAAACAGATTGAAAATGTGGATGTACTAAACATTGAATACCATATATTAGGGGACTTCAATATTTATTTTGACACAAAAAATAGCAATAAAAATTTTGAAAACACAAAGTGGGCTAATCTAATTTCAACTTTTGATCTAAAACAGTTAGTCAAAAGCCCTACACGAGTTACGAAGAAAAGTGCGAGTTTGATTGACCATATATACACGAATACCATTCAGAATACAAGCGAACCGTTTGTTTCATCTCTATCCATAAGTGATCATTATCCTATTTGTTTTACCCGTTCGACTTCATCATTTGAAAACACTAAAAAAATAAACAATCAAAATCACGAAACCATTACATATCGATGCTACAAAAAATTCAATGAAGACCAGTTTTTACAAGACTTATTATTATCCGGAATTGGCAGTGTTGAAACAATTGTAGATCCTAATGAGGCCCTCTTAAAATTTTATGAAATTCTTAATTCAATATTATCTACTCATGCTCCTATCAAGAGTAAACGTATAAAACGTACGCATCAACCTGATTGGTTTACAGATGAAATTAACGAAACTATGTTTGAAAGAGATAAAGCACATATGGACGGCAATCATGCCATGTACAAAATGCTTCGAAATAAAGTGACTTATATGATTAAGCGAAATAAGAAAAACTTTTTCAATAAATCTGTCGAAAATAAGAAAGATACCAGGATGATATGGAAAAATCTTAAAGGTGCAGCAAACATGGACAAGTCAGAAGATCTAACAATACCATTGAAAATCACAAAAACGGATTCGGTAATTGAAGGCAAAATGAACGTCATAAATGAGCTTAACCGTCATTTTGTATACGTTTCTGATATCGTAACTAAGACACCATTCTCGGAAAGCAGTTTTCGAAATCTTCAAAAACACCTTGATGCAAAGTTAGGACATAACATTTTCACCATTGAATTTATTACTATAAATGAGGTTCGGGATCTAATTAGAAAACTTGATGTTAAAAAGTCTACAGGTCTAGACGGTATTAGCGCACAAATTCTAAAATATTGTGGGGATACAATTATACCAATTATCACATCCATAATAAATAACAGTATTGCTTCTGGCATTTACCCAGATGAAATGAAATTAGCCAAAGTTATACCAATTTTAAAATCAGGTGAAAAAAATGATCCGAATAACTATAGACCAATCTCGATCTTACCCACAATTTCTAAGATCTTTGAACGACATATTGTCACGCAGCTACAGAAATACCTTGCGCGAACGGATGTATTGAATAATTCTCAGTCTGGGTTTAGAGAAAATCATTCTTGTGTAACTGCTTTATCAAAATTGATCGATACATGGCTTAAAGATATTGATGATGGCAAATTGATTGGTTCTGTTTTCTTGGATTTGAGGAAAGCGTTTGATCTTGTTGATCACGAAATCCTACTACATAAGCTTAAACTATACCACTTTTCAGAAAATACCCTGCTTCTAATAAAGTCTTATTTATCCAACAGGAAGCAGTTAATAAAAGTCGGAAAATTTCAATCTGACTCTCTTCTGATACAGTCTGGGGTTCCCCAAGGCTCGATCCTCGGGCCTATTTTATTTCTCTTGTACATTAATGACATATCGTTAACATGTTCTGATGTGGAAATTGATCTATATGCAGACGACTCCACAATGTATAAAGCAGGTTATGACCTAGTCACTATACAAAATAAACTCCAAGAAAGCATTTCCTCCGTACAGGAATGGTGTTCATTAAACAATATGTCTATACACCCCACAAAAACTAAATGCATGCTAATCGGGTCCAAACATAAACTTTTACACCAAGATGAGCTTATATTAAATGTTAATGGAGTGCGACTTGAAAATGTACACACTCAAAAAGTTCTAGGCATCTACATTGATAATCACCTAAATTGGCACACGCACATTGATTATGTTTGCTCTGGACTCAAAAGGAAAATATCTCTTTTTAAGAATATATCGCTTTACTTGACGAAAGAAATGAAAATCCTATTTTACAACGCATACATTTTACCTGTTTTTGACTATTGCTGTGCCATATGGGGTAAAACTGACAAGCGCTATACAAATAAAATATATTCTCTTCAGAAAAGACTAGCAAAATTAATCCTTTGTAAGCCAATGAAGTCATCTTCAGAAGAATTGTTCAAAGAACTTTCTTGGTTGACATTCTCAAATCGATGTAATTATCACATTGCAGTTCTAGTTTATAAAACGCTAAACTACAACGCTCCTGATTACATGATGAATTTAATTAAAGTTTCTAGAAATGATTTGTATAATTTACGCTCTGAAACCCAGAATCAACTCACATTAAACAAACAACCAAAAACAAATATTTATCAAAATAGTCTAAATTATAAAAGCGTTGACATCTGGAACGACCTTCCTGTAAGCTTAAGATCGGAGGCAAAACTTGCTAATTTCAAGCAAAAGATAAGAAATTATTATCTAACGTATAAACAATAATGTGAAGATGAGTATCTGTCAGAGTAAAGAAATTCTTGACTGATAATAAATTAAGTTAACCCTTTCCCAGAAAGATATGGCATTGACATACCCAATTATAAATGACATGGGAAAGCATTGTGTCTAAAGGAGAAAATGCTGAAAATCAGTTTTTTCTCCTCTATCCTCAATGTTTCCTGACCTAAATTATTCACATTTATTTTCTTGAAGTAAAATCCATTTTGACATTTGCTTAAACATTCAAATTAAACACCCCAAAATTTTGTCTCTCGGGAAAGGGTTAATAGATAGCTAATCAATAAAATTAATATTAACTTAATCAATTTTGATTTGATTGAATGTTATAGTTTATGAATGTTTGTGTGTGTGTGTGTGTGTGTGTGTGTGTGTGTGTGTGTGTGTGTGTGTGTGTGTGTGTGTGTGTGTGTGTGTGTGTGTGTGTATGTGTGTGTGAGTAGCAGAGAAGGGAGATAAGGTGAGAATAAGGCGGAAGTGTGTTCGTTTACTGGTGTTAGTATGAGTGTTATCGTTAGAAGGCCATATTGTAAATAAGATAAATTCAATATTATTGAATTATATATGTCTTAATATGCTACCTTCTCTAAATAAAGTTATTATTATTATTATTATTATTATTATTATATATTCAGAGCCACTGGCTCCGCACTTTAAGCATTATACTAGACTTCCGGTCCACGTGCGGCTCCGAAGTTATTTGCAGATTTTGGTAAACAACAAAAGGTAGGTGCTGGCTTTTTTTGCTTTTCTTTCTTCTTTGACTGACTCTAACCACAAAAATGCAATGCTATTCGATGCCTACGATATTTTCCCCTTTAAAAACACACAGGATATTAAGCAACACCTCTTATCTTTTTCGGAATCGCTTTCATTCCGAGATAAACTGTACAGAAAACTAAAGGAGTCGGGTGATATCTTTCTGTAAAAGAGTATATTTTGAACCTGTTTGACTAAGTGTTGCTGTTTGAAGTATGGTCATTTGTTAATTGAACAAGTTCAATGTCCATCGAAATGTCACGAGACAAAATTATAGAAAAAAATACTGAAAAGGGTGCGGCTCTGATTATGTACGTTGGATCTGATTATGTAGGTTGGCTATGATTATGTACGTTGGCTCTGAAGTTGTTGACAAACAACTTTTCTGTTGGTCCAATGAATATTATTGAGGTGTAATAAATGACTTTAAAGGTATGTGTGATCATTTACAGATGTCATAATTTTATTTACAGATAGAGAGAAGGAAATACTCGTGCAGTATTTGTTACAAAGTATTTACACAACAATCAAGTGCAAAGTTCCATGGACACAATATACATGAACAAAGTGTTGAACATACTTAGTGCACAATGTGTGATAAAACGTTTGCAACAAAACAATGTAGAAGACGACAGGAGGCAATAATACATCAAAACGTTAGACCATTCCAATGCGATGTTTGTTCCAAAACGTTCGCGATCAAATCTAATCTCGAGGGCCACATGAGATCAGATCATGGGGAGGAGAAACTGAAGTGCCCAACTCCGGTTGCGTACTCATGGTCACTGACTGAGCACAAATAGAAATGTGGTGGTGTAAACCCGAAAGTCTTTGCCTGTCCTGTGTGTGACAAGCGGTTCTCATACGAGCGATCGTTAAAAGCCCACGACCAATCGGCACACAATGGCAAGAGGTCAGTTTGTGAGATTTGCGGCGAGGAATTTGCATACTCAAAAAGCTTGAAGAAACATCTGAAGAGGAAGCATTGAGTCAAAAACTTGACATAGTCGCTTTTCAACGAAAACCTCGTAGCTGCAGCTAAAACGACAATATCCTCACCGCAAATCTCACAAACTGATCTCTTGCCATTGCGTACCGATTGGTCGTGGGCTTTTAACGATCGCTCGTGTGAGAACCGCTTGTCACACACAGGACAAAGACTTTTGGGGCCTAACGTTTTGATGTATTATTGCCTCGTGTCGTCTTCTACATTGTTTTGTTGCAAACGTTCTATCACACACTGTATACTTAGTATGTTCAACACTTTGTTCATGTATGTTGTGTTCATGGTACTTGGCACTTGATTGTCGTACAAATACTTTGTTACAAATAATGCATGAGTATTTCATTCTCTCCATCTGTAAATAAAATCATGACATCTGTAAATGATCATACATACCTTTTAAGTCATTTATTACACCTCATTAATATTCATTGGACCAACAGAAAAGTTGTTTGTCAACAACTTCAGAGCCAACGTACATAATCATAGCCAACCTACATAATCAGATCCAACGTACATAATCAGAGCCACACCCTTTTCCAGTATTTTTTCTATGATTTTGTCTGCTGACATTTCGATGGACATTGAACTTGTTCAATTAATAAATAACCATATTTCAAACAGCAATGCTTAGTCAAACAGGTTCAAAACAGACACTTGTACAGAGAGATATCACCCGACTCCTTTAGTTTTCTGTACAGTTTATCTCGGAATGAAAGTGATTCCGAAAAAGATGAGAGGTGTTGCTTAATATCCTGTGTGTTTTTAAAGGGGAAAATATCGTAGGCATCGAATAGCATTGCATTTTTGTGATTAGAGTCAGTCAAAGAAGAATGAAAAGCAAAAAAGACAGCACCTACCTTTTGTTGTTTACCAAAATCTGCAAATAACTTCGGAGCCGCACGTGGACCGGAAGTCTAGTATAATGCTTAAAGTGCGGAGCCACCTGTACGAAAAATTACGCCAGTAAAACAGGCGTAAATTAGACGGAATAATGAGACGGAATCCGTCTCATTTTCCGCTAGTAAGCTTGTTTAAAGAAATATAAGAAAGAGACGGAAACCAAGCGTAAACCAAGCGTAATTTAGAGGCGTAAAATGTTAATTAACCGGAATTTTTAGAGACGGAATATGCAAATGAAGCGGATTTTTTACAGGCGTAATTGCTTGGAGGCGGATTCCGCTTGGAATTTTTAAGAAATTACGGGCGGAATCCGCCTCATAATCCCGCCTCCTAGATATTTACTACATAATAAGTGGGTGGGGAATGGTAAAAATGAACATTTGAATTTGTTTAATTTAGTCAAAAGAACACTCACCAATGTTGCCTCAATTGGTCTTACCATACAGTGAGCCCCTAAATGTACTGGATTCATCAATATCAATGTTTGAATTCATACCTCAAACATTTACTTTGCAAAAAGTCAGAGAAGCAAAATTCCCTCCAATTTTCTAAACAGGAAGTAGGAAATGGTCATAGACTGGGAGAAAATAGACTGGGGGGCCTTATTTTCACAAAGATAATTCTATATCTTATGAACTATATATCTCAGGCACTATTTGAGATACAGTCATAATATTTCACAAATGGATACTTCCTGCCAGTACCTTTCATTTGGGACCATGACCTTTGGCCTAGTGACCTTGACCTTGAAGTTTGACCTACTTTTAAAAATTTTAACCTGGCCTATATCTCATGCATGCACTATTATTAATAGAGTCTTGATTTTTCACACATGGATACCTCCTGCCAAGACCTTTCATTTGGAATGATGACCTTGGACCTTGTGACCTTGACCTTGAAGTTTGACCTACTTTTAAGTTTTTTTTAACCTGGCCAGTATATTATGCCCTTTTACACATACAGCTTTGATATTTCTCACATAGACACCTCCTACTAACACCTTTCACATTTGACCATGACCTTGTGACCTTGACCTTGGCATTTGACCTACTTTTTTAAACTTTTAACCCAGCCTCTATCTCATGTCCTTTTACACATACATTCTTGATATTGCACACATGGACACCTCCAACCAAGACTGTTCACATTTGACCATGACCTTAGACCTTGTGACCTTGACCTTTGACCTACTTTGTAAAAACTTTAACCTGGCCTCTATCTCATGTCCTTTTACATGTACAGCCTTGATATATCACACATGGACACCTCCTACCAAGACCTTTTGCATTTGACTATGTCCTTGGCGTTTGACCTACTTTAAAGAACTTTAACCTGGCCTATATTTCATGTGCTTTTACACACAGAGACTTGATATTTCACACATGGACACCTCCTACCAAGACCTTTTACATTTGATCATGACCTTGGACCTTGTGACCTTGACCTCAACTTTGTCCTACATTAAAGGCAGGCCCTTGAGAAGGCATGTGTGTTTTACTAACATTTCTTGTTTAGATAGAGCCTTGATAATTCACACAAAGATAATACCTGACATTTACTTTCATTCAGGAATTAAGACCTTGTGACATTGACCTTGAAGTTTGACCTACTGTTTAACCTGGCCTACATCTCATACACTGTGAGATGTAGAGCTTTGATATTTCACATATGGATAGAACTTGTCAAGACCTTTCATTCGGGATCATGACCTTTGGCATTAGGACCTTTACCATAAGGTATATACTTTACAAGAACTATAACTTGGCCTATATTTCAATCACTATTACAGATGGAGTCTTGATAGTTTACTCTTGCATACCTCCTACCAAGACCATCAATCTTGAACTTGACCTTGTGACCTTGAATTTGGAGTTTGACCTTCTTAACAAAAGCATTTTCTTTGCCTATATCTTATGCAGTGCAAAATAAAAATGGCTAGTATATTGGAATCACGTCATTGTAAAATTGCTAAGTCCAAAAATTCCGTCTCCCTGGAAAGTTTAAGTTATTTTCCGCTTTAAGAAACAGCCATTCCGCCTTGTTAAAATGGCTAAGTCCAAAAATTACGCCTGTTCAAAAATTAAAGTTTTAAATTACGCCTGTTATGATAAAATTTCGCCTCCATTTCATTTACGCCTCTTATTTACGCCACTACTTTGCACTGTGACTGAGGCGTAAAGTATAACTCCGCCACTGTTACAAGCGTAAATGGCCATTTACGCCTCATTTACGCCTCATTTACGCCTGTTTTCCAAGCGGAATCCGCCTCTTTTTTTTCGTACAGGCAGTGGCTCTGAATATATCGATTACCCACCGTGTAATCAGTATCCACGCTGTATAAACAAAGCCAAAATCTGTGAACGTCGTAGGCATACATGTCTGTACATGTATATAGTTTCGGCTACGTAAAGTTATAACACACTATACCAAAAGTGTGGCGTATTCAATGAAACGTAAACCCTTTTCTTTGTTGGAATAAAAGTTATTGTCAAAAGGAGAGGCTTGATTCTTTGAATCGAAATATGATTGGCTTATGAGAAAGAGAGAGCGAACACGGTCCCCATTTGCACATTTACCTCTGACATGTTGTAAATTCTGACCCCGTGCTGGGTTTGTCTAATTGTTAACACATTAGGGGACTATTTAAACTCGGCAAAAGTTCTAATCAGTCACCTAATACTTTGCGTCATAAAATCAATAAACAAACGATTCCAAACATTTTATTCTGGATCACTGTTAAAGAAATTAATTTCCAACATGACTGTTGCAATTCGATTATTTTAAGACTTTTTAGTAAGATCTAACAACAGTTCTTAAAGAGGTACCCTCGATTCACAAAACGAAGACGCACAATGTTCTAACGTGTGTGTGCATCGTTAGCTTCAATAACAGCTACACACTAGCTTGTCATGGAAAGGATAATGTCAAGAAAGTCAATCACAATCAAATTCGTCGCTCTGAAACTCACAGTGACAGCGATAAATGAGCACACGTCCATCGGCAAACTGATGCAAAGTTGTGGTCTAATTTGTTAATAATCTCTTGAAGACGTTGACCAAGGCAGCCCTGGTAAAGAGAAGGTAACGTCGCGCCAAAACTAGACGGACATTTCGATGGCGTCTACAGATAACAACACCTGAGTGGATATTTTCAACGAATTCCAACACTTTTTCAGCCTACTGTGCACAGTTTGGGGTGTAATGTTGCGTTCATGTCGACCCCGCAGTCAACCTGAAGTAATTGTCAAAGCCGGGAATAATCTGTTCCTTTCATATGATAAAGGAAAATAGTGGTCCTGGCGATATATGGTAACTCGTCGTCTCCGTCTCCGATGGCGAACTGCAGCACTTCCGGTGGCCTGAAATTCCATGTTTAAGGCCTTGGTGGTTAGAATAGGCCTACGTAAACGTTCTGGCGACTTGAAAATGTGTGGAAACAAATTATCAAAACTGCATAAAAGAAAAAAAAACATCGATTGCTACCTACTTCCGGTTTTCTCTGCAATTAAATTTTACCAGTGGTAAACAAATGCCCCGTTGTAGCATTCCGATGGCCCTGCCTTGCACTTCGTGTGTCATTCTGGTCATGTTATGTGTTTTTCTGACTATACAGTCGATAGAGAACCCGCGTGTATAAACTGGGCCATGGCTTTTGTTGCACGAAAACTTTTCACGTGCAAATCGGGAAAACGAAGTACACGGACATCTTTACCACCTCTCAATGTTTCAGCGCTCTCTAAAATACGCATAGTCAATGACATGGGCAAAAAATAACACATGTAAAATTTTACACTGATTGGTTGACTAATAATCGAGATATTGCAATTTTGAAAGTGACCGATTAGAACTTTTGTTAAGTATATTACCATACTAACTCATTAGTGTAGAACTTGATGATAAACTGTTATCCTAATACTGTAAAGGGACGCCTTTTGACCCCATAACAAGAAAATACCTGGAAAAAACATTGAGGAAAATGAAGAAATTGCTTACAATTTCGTCATTTCACACAATGATAAATATAATAAAAAAGACTAAAAGATGTAACATTTCATTCACTTAAAATTGTCGTCTGTAGCGTCTTTGAATTTGGACCAGTCTTAAAATTTTCCGCCTGGTAATTGGTTAACCCATTTGTGGCAAAGGTTGTTCCTTGGAAAAGGTTAAAAACGATGACAATCAAATAAAATGTTGCCCTTAAAGCTAACCATTTAGGCATAGGCCTACAGCCTACATGATTAGCATAAAAGGGGATCATCGACACAATACTCTTTTTCCTGTCTGTATATATTTTTTACCCTATTACACGAAAAGGGCTGCCAGGTAAGTCAAATAATGATGGAGAAAAAATGACGTAGTCGTTGCCGATATGATTTCCCAGCTTTGAAATGAAAATATTAGTTGTAGAAAAAACATTTAAAGAGACATTTCAGGATTATTTCTACCTACATTTCACTTTTATTCAATCTGAAAGAGCATGTTTTCTTATGAAAATTCTGAAAATTTCAAGCCAATATTTTGAACCGTTTACTAGAAATATATATTTTTGTGCTAAAACTAAACAATTTGTTGTGGACAACACTTCAGATTTATATAGAATTTGCCATTTCTGTCTCAACTTTGAAGGCATATTTTTCGTTTATAAATAACAACTTCATAAAACTAATAGCATTTCTAGTACGCATTAGAGTAAACAATCTTTGCATCAAGGCATACTTTTAGAAAATGAAATAAATGTGAAATGTCGCTTTAAGATCATTTTGAAGTAAAATTGTGCTTGCGACCCGAGGTGGCAGTCACTGCAGACTGACTGTGTTCAAATCTACCCAGATGGTCCCTTTATACGAAATAGGACACGCAAAATTATATCATATATAATATAAGCATACCATTATGTTCCCTATTTGGGGAGTCACTTTGCTATAGGGGGTCAGTCTGCAATATGAGGGGTCACTTTACTTCACGTAAGGGGGAGTCATTCTGCTATATAGTAGAATGACCGGGGAGTCGTTCTACTATAGGGAGTCACTTTACTTCATTACACCAGGTATGTACAACACGGTGATAATTGCAATACGGAATTGTCACCAAGATTGCAACTATACCGAATTGTCACCGAGTAATATGCACCAAACCTATTTATCTGGATCACACATTAACTTTTTCACCACCATTACCAGGTTGTTTCCTATCCGCCATTTCCCGGTGTAGAGCGGAACTACCTGCGAGCACAAATTGCCCGGATAAGCGCGTCTACGCATGTGTCACCTCTAGGTTACTTCCGGTTTGATGACGAGGGCGAGGAAGAAGAAGAAGCGCTGGGAGAGGAAGCTGGTGAG
Organism: Fragum sueziense; assembly: GCA_963680895.1. Taxonomy (NCBI): domain Eukaryota; kingdom Metazoa; phylum Mollusca; class Bivalvia; order Cardiida; family Cardiidae; genus Fragum; species Fragum sueziense. Next base: position 27,252,897 of record OY804605.1, read on the forward strand.
TGGAATAAATCTGAAATAGGCCTTCATACTGTGTCAAAGTATTGACAATTAGGTACCTATTAATAAGGTTGGAAAAATGTAATTGGCGAGACAGTAAAACAGTCATTTAAGCCTCTATTATAAGTCGTCGGGCGTCCGTATAAATCGTGCGTCTTCGGAAATTTTCTACAATCTCTGAAGACGCACTATTCATAAGAACACGAATATGATGTTATATGTCTGATCGAACAATCGATATCTCAAGTCACTGAGTTTCAAACTCAAGATTGTAAGTACATACCGGCACTTTATTTCAGGTGGGCGGGGTAGCATGATCGTGGACCTGGAGTTTGAGGGTATGTCTATAAAGGACCTGGCTGATGGGAGTCTACAAGCCTGGGTACATCATAACCCCGCCATTCTGCCACAGGTATCTTTGTTTAGTATTTGTGACCCGTCATGCTAAAAGGGACATTATCCGAATTCCAAAAATCCAAATTTTGACAATCTTGTCAGACTCAGCACAGGTCAACCAGATCCCGTATGCAAAAAATGAACATATAGTTAAAAAGGGAAAACATTCCGGATTTAGAAAATTACATAAAGTTAAAAGTGTCGGCCCTAGTCTGGCTGCGCGGACTGCGCAGACAGGCTAGGGTCGATATTTTTCACACAACCGATAAGGTCCCTTTTAGCGTGACGCGTCGCATTTTAGTTCATGAATGCTCAGTTAGAGACTAGACACTCACTGCTCATATCGTGTAGTTCCAAATAGTGAAGACAGTGTCACCCTTATTTTCAACCACTCATAAGAAAATGGTAACTTTCCTCCACATGTGTCAATACCATACACTTGAAATCGTGTGTGCATCTCGAAAGTTCGGCGAACAATAAGTTGTCGATATGGATTCATTTATTCACTAGAAACACGACCACGCTGATTATTTCTACCGCATAGGAAGTTCAGATAGGTTAGTCAAATCAAAGCTCTCCTATTCTTGATGATATCTTTAAATTATGAAATAAGTATTAATAGATTCTATGACATATTTTATTACGGGCGAAGCCTGTTCGCTGTGCGAGCGTGAGACAATTTGACCTTTTCCCAAATGGAGAAATTTTACATAAGAACAATTGTAAAGGTGATATAGACCTCATAATAGATCTAAGTGATATCAATGAAGGGAAAAGAAGTGATTTATGATTATCAGCAAATTCTTTTCTCTCAATACATTCCCTAGATCTAAGAATTTCTACCACAGGGACGTCAAAAACAGGGACCCGTGATTATCAACGATCGTACGATTATTTTTGCGTAATTACTTGTAACAACAAAACTGATTGGCCCAATCTGATTTCTTGTGCAATCAGATGTTTTGCTAAATAGTTTACACTGTAAGAACATGCTCGTAAGATCTTTGAAAATACGAGTCCAGGGGCCAGTTTCACCAAAAGATTTACGACGCATTTTGTTTTACCGGCACTATATGTGTAGGATAAGAGTAGCTTATCGCACACTCAATCAAGACCTAGATTATGCGATTGTTGTTTAAAGGGCTTCGTAAGCTATCGGTTAGTCAAAAATACTTCTTAGTATTGATGAAACAGGTCCCAATATTGATTTTCCCATCATATAAAGTCTCATCCATCTTTTCGCTGATTTTTGGTATCTATGGGTTGCTACAGAAAGTTACCGTTTTCGGTATTTTTCAGTGTTTTGGTGTCTATGGGTGTCTATTAGTAGTTATCGTTTTTGGTACTTTTCAGTGTTTTGGTGTCTATGGGTGGCTATGGGTATTTATCGTTTTCGGTAATTTTCGATGTGTTTGGTGTCTCTGGGTATTTCTCGTTTTCAGTATTTTTCGGTGTTTTTTGTGTCTGTGGGTGTCTATGGGAAGTTATCATTTTCGGTACATTTTGGTATTTAAGTTGGTTATGGGTGGCTATGGGTAGTTTTCGTTTTCGGTATTTTTCGGTGTTTTTTGTGTCTATTGGTGACTATGGGTAGTTATCGTTTTCGGTACTTTCGGTGTTTTTTATGTCTGGGTAGTTATCATTTTTGGCACTTTTCGGTGTTTTTGGTGTCTATGGGTGGCTATGGGTATTTATTGTTTTCGGTACTTTTCGGTATTTAGGTGTCTCTAGGTATTTATCGTTTTCGGTACTTTTTGGTCTTTTTGATGTCTCTGGGTATTTATAGTTTTCGGTACTTTTCCGTGTTTTTGTGTCCATGGGTAGTTATCGTTTTCGGTACTTATCGGTGTTTTTGTTGTCTCTGGGTGGCAATGGGTATTTATAGTTTTTGGTACTTTCGGTGATATAGGTGTCTTTGGGTAGTTACGTTTTCGGTATTTTTCGGTGTTTTTTGGTGTCTATGGGTGTCTATGAGTTGTTATAGTTATCGGTTTTTTGTGTCTGAGGGTGTCTTTGGGTAGTTATCGTTTCGGTACTTATGGTGTTTTAGGTGTCTATGGGTAGTTATCGTTTTCGGTATTTTTCGGTGTTTTTGGTGTCTATGGGTAGTTATCGTTTTCGGTATTTTTGGTGTCTATGGTATCCGTGGGCAGTTATCGTTTTCGGTACTTTTATGTTTTTAGGTGTCTATGGGTAGTTATCGGTTTTGGTACTTTTTGGTGTTTTATGTGTCTATGGGTAGTTATCGTTTTCGGTATTTTTCGGTGTGTTTGGTGTCTATGGGTTGTTGTCGTTTTCGGTACTTTTTGGTGTTTTAGGTGATTATGGGTAGTTATCATTTTCGGTACTTTTTGGTGTTTTAGGTGTCTATGGGTAGTTATCGGTTTTTTGTACTTTTCGGTGTTTTAGTTGGTTATGGGTAGTTTTGTTGTTGTTTTTTCTGTATAATGGTATTTTAGTCTGGTTCCCTGTCGTACTTTGTCCTTATGTCAGGCACTCAGTAGCAATGGCTTCACATAAGTTGATTCACCGTGCCGGATTTCAAGATTATGCTTAAAGAAGAAAATTATAATTTACAAATATACAAGGCAAAAAAAGAAACGCAACTTCCTTTTCAATTCCTTCTTACGCAAAGACAACAAATCAGATTTGAACAAAATGTAATACTTCTAAAGCATTAACATTTCACCTTATAAATTCCACAAAATCTTGTTTGTAGTAAATTCCATTAAGGGTTTAGAAAAGTCCAAAACGGGTGAAATCGTGTCACTCGGACTCACTCCTGCCAACACTTCAAACAATTGTTTCAATGAAAATTACTTACATGTTCTTGTACATTATGACAATTACATGCTATAGGCATAGGTCATTTGCCAGACAGAGCAAAACAGAGAAGAAAAATCCAATGAAAAAGTCGGAAAATTGGGATTTCTCCCAAAACAAGCAACTTTTTCCCCATAACAAATTTTCTCCATTCAAATATGTCAATATAATGTGCAAATCCTAATTCAGGTACTACTACCATCGGACATAGAATAGTGAAAGCGGTAACCGAGATATTCACGAAAACACATGGCATGCCAAGATTTTTTGGTCGGCCATTTGTAAAAATTGTTTTCAAAATTTGCACAATGTAATTCACAAGTACTTATAAGGTTTACACAAGCTATTGCATTGCAGCTGTCATACCTGATATCTGTAGTGCGTGTTACAATGGCACAAAGCAACGATCCATGGACAGTAAACAACTTTTTCTGATATAAATTTAGTTTACCTAATTCAACTTTCGGTTTCCACCTTGGAGAGCTAGACGATAAAATTAATCCGCAAATTCGTATCTTTAAAAGAAAACAACATTTGAGAAAACATCGCACAACATTGATAAAAGATTGCATTGATGATAAATTGTACAAAATTCTGGATAAAACCGATCGTGGAATTTGATACTTGACATCTGAAAAATACGAACTAATTACTAACGCGCCTCACTCATATGCAGCTTTATGCCGTGTGTATTCCGCCGGACGTGTAAATAAAATGAAAACATTTTACAGTTTGGGGTTTAAAAAGGTATTTATTCGCTGGCAATTGATCAGAATCAAGAGCATCTATAAGTTTAAAGACAATGAATAAACGATCCTTCTTCGATTTTCAAAGATTAAGGATCGCGTCAATTGTTATTATGAATGATAAGAAACCGGAACTCGTGTTTGTTGACATTTTGAAAATTGGTTCAAAAACTAATTATTTCGTAAATATACAACTTCCACGCAAACTAAACACAATTTAAATGTCTTCTCTTCCCATATTTTCATTTTAAATTAATTATTAAATGAAATAAGATTTCAACTTGAATTAGGAATAGTATGGTGTACAAAGTTGGTCATTACAAAATTTTATTATCCAGTTATGTATCACAATTTTTTCTGTATAATTTCAATGCAATTACTGAGCAATACTGCTTAATAAAGAGAGGGAATATTATACTAACTGTTGATATAATTTTGATAACAAAGAACTTTTATAATGGGTTATACTTTTGAATTCATGGGATAAAACTCGATAGCATGTAAATTGAAATTTAAAATAAGGCCTAAGGTGTCAAGTGACATATGTTGTGGCTTTGGCAACAATTTTTACTTGAATTTAATCGATAGACTTAAAATAAATGATCATTTATGATAAAACCGCCTTTGACAGCTTGAAAAAATGACCCCATTATCTAACCATACCTCATGTTGCTAAAAAAATAGTTCCACCTTGAATTACATATGAAAAATAAAGAAATGTCACACTTTTTTTCGTAAAGGCAGATTTTCTGAATAAAGAAACTTTGTGTAAGTAGTAGTACTACCTAGTTCAGACCTTGGTGTATGTTTGTGTGAAAAACTAGCCAACTTCATTCAAGGATAACTATGTTCTCGGTTCTCCAAGAAGTTGTCCTTTTTCGCAATATTTTGATTATGCTGTACAAGGTAAACCAGAATTAAGTTGCTTAACATCTTCTTCTCATTTAGAGCTTTAATTTGATATATACTATGGCATATACATGTTAAGAATAAATGCAATAATCAACTTTAAATTTTATGTTGATACCGGATTTACATGAACCTTAATAAGAAAACACCCAGTTTACACCGGGCGTCAACACAGTTTGACAAAAAAAGTGTATGTAGGTCGAAAAACACATTCTCTTTCGTTCAGTTTGGACCGATTTTCGAATGTTGTGAAGTCCATGCGATTTATTAGCGGTCTCCATTGCATTCTTAAACCTATCCCGTAGCTGGCGTTAACCTGATGATACGGTTCTGCCTAGACCACGGTGGATAATCACGTGATGCAACAATTTCAGAAAATCTTTAACAACTTCGTTAAAAATTGACCGATTTGAATTCGGTTTGAAGCAGAGAAGGTGGACAGCCGTCACGCATTAGATGAGCGTGAAAACCGTTAAACTTATAAAAAAGTTATTGAAGATAAACCAAATTTTGTGTTTATCTTCAATAACTTTTTCATCAGTTGATTTTTTAAAAATCCACGCTTCCAGGTTATTCCTGACATTTTCCCGCCTTCTCTGCTTCAAACCGAATTCAAATTGGTCAAGTATTGACAAAGGTATCGAAGATTACCGGAAATTCTAAGTCACGTGATTATACACCGTGCAGACGTCATATCTCTTGCACGTCCGCTCCGTGCTCGTTCAGTTGTGGTCCCATTGAGAGCCAACAGCGTAAACATTCGAAAATGTGTCGATTTGTTGCCCCATCAATGCTTTGCAACAGCATTTTGACTTTTTCAAACAAAATCCGTACTGCAGACTGGCGCTGATTTTGGCACAGCCGTGCTATGTGTAGGGTAGTGAGAAGTCTATGAACGCTTTGGCATCTTCTTGGTCTATGTTTTAGCTTGTGTTTGAAGAAAATTTGTTATGATAGTAGTCATTTAGAAACCACGACAGGGGGAAATCAGTTTTTAGCTCCACTGGCCTTTCAGGCCAGCGGGCTATTGTCATGGCGTTGTGTCCGTCGTGCGTGCGTGCGTCCGTCCGTCCGTCCGGTCGTCAATTTTTTCTTTAAAAATCTTCTTCTCAGAAACTACTAAATGGGTTTTAATCAAACTTCACAGGAATGATACTTGGGTGACCCTCTCTCAGATTCCTCAAAATGATTAAGATTGAACAAGAAAGTCTGGAGTTATCTGCCCTTGAATATCAAAATGTCCGTTTTGGCTTTTTATCACTCTAGCAACAACAAATATTGACCAATCAATAGAAAATTTGGACAGAATGTTGGTGACTGGTAGATCTTGCATGAGTGTATATTTCAGTATGATCGGAATTTCACTGTCTGAGTTAAGAGCTCATTTATATGGCATAAACTCAGTCAGGTAATGAGTATAGTGTGAAATGGGTGGAAGGGTTACTCCTTGCAGTATATTTATCTTAGAGGTTATGAAGGGGTGTATTTGGAAGTGCAGAGAGGGTCACCCAAAGGGTATTAATTAAACAACAGAGTGGTTATTATTGTGTTGTTTGAAGCTTTGATTGTGACTATCATGAAAATGTGATACAAGTTAACCCATTACCAGAGGGCAAAATTTTAGGCTAGTTTTAATTCTAAGACCTTGCAGACAACAATTTTAGGTTAATTTTTGGTCTCCTGGGGAAGTTAACATTGTGGAAAATGAAGAAAGTGATAGTCACATGCAATTTCTTCATTTTCCACAATGTTTTCAAATCTGTTATCTTGAGGGGCGACAAAAAGTGTCTTTGTGTGGAAATGGGTAAAACTAGCTATAGATAGTCTCAATTGTTCATTGAGCAATTTTATGGACTATGTATCTGTTTACATTGCCAGTATCATCCTAAGCTGAAATTTCCACTCTTTCCTTTACTTTCTTCTTGTTTTAGAGTCACTGTGTGGTAATGAGTTAAGGGTGTATTTAGAGGGCACAGTGTGTCCCCAAATGTGTTAACTAAATAAAAGAGTGGGTCATAGTGAAGTGTTAACCCATTAGCAGATGGCAAATTTTTAGGCTGGGTCAATTCAAAGACCTTAACAGTGAATGGAATTTCACCCTTTCCCAAATGGCAAAACATTTGTTAGAAATATGGTATATTTAGGAAAATCTATACAATTCATAATTAGATTTAGATATATTTGGCACAAGGAAGATTTTCATTACTAGTATCATCCTAAACTGAAATTATCTCCCATTTCATTTAACCCTTTCCGAAATGGCAATTATCTGGTTAGAAACATAGCTAGATATTAAGGAGTAATTGATAAATAAATTTAGATCTGTTTGGAAGAAGGAAAATATTCATTGCTAATATGGACCTAAGCTGGAATTTCCTTCAACCCTTTCCCAAGTAGCAAACATTTAGTTTTACATTCTTCTTGCTCTAAGAACCACAGGTATTGAACATTTTAATCAAGATTTGGATTAAATGTTAAATGAAGCTCAGGCCTGTGGAGCAACTCAAGACCTTCAGGTCTTTCTAGTTAACAATTTACTATGAATCACGTGATGAATTTACGACATCTGAAAAAATGACACAATATCTATGCGTATGGATGCAGGTATATTAAAAATGTACTCAATATCCATTAAAAACATATTTTGTCGAAAATATTACGAAAAATTGGGGTTGCGTATCTTTTTTGTTCTAGTATATCATTTTGCTCTATATTCATATGCAGGTATATGGAGGTAATTTTGAACATTTTTGTCAAATATTTCCATAAGTATGCATTAATTCAAAATTCTAAACCATACAAAATGTTTATGTTTGTATTTGGAATGGAAATGTAACACAGTTTAGGAATAACTGGCACTTTTCAAATTTCGCCTCTGGCTCTGCATTTCATACTTAGTTCGTAAACCTTAAGGCGCGTTCGACAATCGCTATGGCAACAACGGGCCAAGTTGAGCAGGGCAACTTAATTCTTGGACAGATACGACGTCAGGAAAGTTTGTCTTACACATCAAATATTCACATTTGTTTGATATATTTGCCACTGCACGGGCCAAAGCAGCTGTTCTTGGATCTTATAAGCCATGTATATTATTAGCCATGTATATGGTATAACGACCATACATTACATGCAACTTCATTTAGACAGTGCATGTACTTTTGTCACAGCAGCGTCGATTGGCGATGGTATAAAATACTCTTGCAGAGGTAATTGTGTTTGATCAAGTGATCTTGTTTAACTCAACTGTATATCAGCAGTTTGTTTTTCAGTTTCTTGGAAAAGGACTTTAAAAGTATCAGAAAAGACAAGGTAGATCTAGTCCAATTGTTGTTTTCATGGGTAGAGGAATTAAGCCGACGCCTTTACGCCTGTATTTAGGCTTTGCCTATTTTCATAATAATTATTTGTTAAAGATCTGAGGAGATTAGCGTTTGCAGGAAATATTATTTTTTTTTGTCCCAAACCCAATCTGAACGAAGCCAAATGATACTATGAACATTTACACCTTTTGTTTCGATATTGACATATAAAATATGATTTGTTTTTCTACACTAGGGTCGTACAACCTGGTGGAATCCTGTACAACCAAAAGAAGAGTTTAACGAGGAAGGGGAGAGTGAGGGAGAGGAAGAAGAGCGCCAGGAACCAGACGAACCGGAACCGGAAATGGGTCCACCATTACTGACTCCACTCGGGGAAGATGATAGTGGGTTATTAGCTCACCTGAGCAACATGCTCAAGGTGAGCTTTTGTGATCACCCTGTGTCCGTCGTGCGTCGTGCGTCGTGCGTTGTGCGTCGGAAGTCGTCAACAATTTCTTTAAACATCTTCTCCTCCTTAACCACTGGGCCAATCCTAACCAAACTTGGCAGGCATGTTCCCTGGGTGACCCTTTTCAAAACTTGTTTTCAGATTTTTGATTCGTCAAAAAATGTGGGCGTGGCAGGGCGGGGCTTATCAGACTTAGAGAAATTGTTAAATGATTCTTCAAAAATCTTCTTTTCCTTAACCATTGAGTCAATTTCTACCAAAGTTGGCAGAAATGTTCCTTGGGTGACCCTTTTCAAAACTTGTTTTCAAGTTTTTGATTCGTCAAAAAATGTGGGCGTGGCAGGGCGGGGCTTATCAGACTTAGAGAAATTATTAAATAATTCTTCAAAAATCTTCTTCTCCTAAACCATCATGTCAATTTTTACCAAAGTTGGCAGAAATGTTCCTTGGGTGACCCTTTTCAAAATTTGTTTTCAAATTTTTGATTCGTCAAAAAATGTGGGCGTGGCAGAGCGGGGCTTATCAGAATTTGAGAAATTGTTAAATAATTCTTTAAAAATCAAATGTTTATCCAATTTGTACCAATATTGGCTGGAATGTTTCTTTAGTGACTGTCTTCACTGTGTGTTGAGAAATTTTTGATTCGTCAAAAAAATGAGGGCATGGCAGGGCGGGGCTTATCAGACTTAGAGAAATTGTTACATAATTCTTCAAAAATCTTCTCTTCCTTAACCAATGAGTCAATTTTTACCAAACTTGGCAGAAATGTTCCTTTGGTGACCCTTTGCAAAAAATGTTTTCAAATTTTTGATTCGTCAAAAAATGTGGGCAGGCAGGGCGGGGCTTATCAGACTTAGAGAAATCATGAAAAAAATCTTTAAAAATCAACCATTGGTCAAATTTGAAGTAAACTTGGCAGATCTGTTTCTTGAGTGACTGTTTTCAATGTGTGTTCATGAATTTTTTTATTTGTCAAAAAATGTAGGCATGGCAGGGCGGGGCTTATCAGACTTGGAGAAATCATTAAACAATTCTTTGAAAATTTTCTTCTCCTTAACCGTTGGACCAAATTATACCAAATTATTCAGGAATGTTCCTTAAGTACACCTTTTAATTTTTATTACAAATTTCTGATTCGTAAAAAATGTGGACATGGCAGGGTGGGACTTATTCGACTAGGAGAAATGATAAGAAAAATCAACTGTTGGGCCAATTTGTACCAGGGATGTTGCTTGAGTGACTCTTTGTAACAATAATATTGTTTGTGAATTTTTGATTTGTTAAAAAAAATGAGTGTGGCAGGGTAGGGCTTATCAGACTTAAAAAAGTCGTACAGAAATTCTTCAAAAATCAATTATGGGACCAATTTAAACCAAGTATAGCAAAATGCTCATTGAGTTACTCTTTTCAAACACTTTGTTGTAAATTTTTGACAGGTTAATAAATGTTGATGAGGCAAGGAGGGGCTTAAAATATTAAGCATATTAATGCTTGTAATGTATCATTCTGATGTTTCAAAATTTAATTGTAAAAGTTAAATCTTGGATATAAAAATCAAACTGGAACAGCACATGATATTCAATATTTAAGATGTCACTGCATGCAATATGATTGAATACTAATGTGACTTCATTTCATTCATTGGACATTATGAAACTTTATTAACAATAATTTGATACGACTTATATATTTGTTCACAACAAAATTTATATCATACACAATCAAATACAGGAAGAACTCAGGTGAGCGATATCAGTGCCTTTCAGGCACTCTTGTATTTTATTGTTGTTTTGTCTAAATGATACTTCCTGATACGAAAATCAACAAATTAATTTAAGTTGGAAAAGATGCAGTCTTCACAATGTCTCATTCCAAACTAATAAATTTATTCAAAGTTTATTTGCACGAAAGCAATGGTGGATATCTGTATTTTTATTGCATAAGTGTCAAGACAACAAAATAATGAAGTAACCTGGTTTTCTGTGTATATTACTGAGACATTATATTTTTCCAGGTATAGGTTTTAGTCCCGCCTGGTTCGCCTCCACAAGTTCCAAGTTCGTGCCCGAGTACTCGGTGGCGGTGTTACAGTCTAATGTCTGGATTGGTGCTGTCGCATTCGCTACAGATAAGGGAAAGTAAGGGGTCTTTTTGTCGTAAAACAGAGGATTTATTTCTGTTATCATTTACAATTTCCCAACAAAGCACTCGGACAAAAAATAGAAAAGAAAATGAAAATCAGCATTTTCATTTTTGGCTTAGTGCATTCTATCGACTAAGATACATTTTTTTTACTTTTTGTGATATTCATTATGTAGTTTGCGATACATGCCAATTTTATTCATTTCTTTGTTTGGTTAATCCTTTCCCAAACAAGACCTGGTTTTGACGTCCCTAATAGAAATGACTTGGGAAAACATTTAGACAAGAAGAAACTGCTGATAGCCAGCAGTTTCTCCTTTTGCCTCGATATTTTCTGGGCTATTTTCTACATATATTTCTCTTACATCAACATTAATTTTGTCGTCTCCAGCGCTTTTAATTTGAATGTTCTAAAAAAGTTGCCGTTTGGGAAAGGGTTATGGGTTAAATCTGAATAAGTCTTCCCCTAAGATGATTTGTCTGTCGTATTGCTAATTCATACATGTAGATGGAATTGAACTCAGATTTAAAGGGGCCCATGCTAGGTTTTTCTGTGATCAGAACAATAAATAGTCCATTCGAAATTTTCGGAACCTTGCAATGTCGAGTACAATGAAGTTTTATTTTTTCTTTGCATTGTATAGGTGCTCTAGAGCAGATCTAGCTTTGTTGCCAGAATTGCAACCTTGGGGAACTCCCACAATCCGCAAAAATCCAAGATGGCCGCCAAACGCAACTGGAAAAATCAACTTTTTCTAAAATTGTCCGAAATTGACGCGAAAAATGTGTAAATAGGGGTTCTTCAGTACGCTGAATCCAAATCTGATGATAAATATCGCATTTGGATAACAGAAATATACTAAAATGGAGATGGCCGCCGGAAGCCATCCTGAAAATTACAATTTTATGATATTTTTAGATGAGCTACAAAAGACATACTTATGAATCCAAGTTCAATCTAATTTCTTCATCTGGTATTTGAATCAACCTGATATAGGCCTATATTAAATTTCGACATGGCCGCCACATGCCATTTCTAAAATGATTTCGAGTAGAATAATTATACAAAATGTGGCTAGATTTTGATATTTTTGCTACATTTTGTTGCTTTATATTTATTTCGAACGCAAAATGTTATATTAAATGTAGACGCTACACATTTTTCGAATGTAGAAATAAAAATAAAGAATATGTAAACTAGTTGCCATCTTGAAAAAGAGGGGAAAATAGGGGATCATTTTAAGCAGAACATACCGAGATTAATATCTTAATAAACTTAATGTTTATTTCAACATATTCTATCAAAATGCTCTTGACATTTCGTTTCAAAGAGCGCTAACTGAAATATTTCCAGTGAGTTATCGTATGTTATTATTGTGCATGTAAGATTTATTTGAAGCTTTTGTCCTGGAAAAATATAAACTTGTGTATACAAAATAATTAGTTTATTGCGAGTAATGGTACTTTTTATTTTTGCTAGCACTGAATGCATATCTAAACTATAGTAAACATGCCACCAGTTGCCATGCCGTAAAATGAAAATAAAATCTGCGCTGTAGTCTTCAGATATGTCTGTGTGTCACTTTGCTTATATCATTATGGCCACCAGTTGCCATGTTGAAATATGACAAAGTTGATTCTGTAGACATAATAAGTTGCATCAAATTTCTTTGTCGGTATTATTCTTAGCATTCCAATAAATTTCAATATGTTCATCCAAGGATTTCAGATTGAACTAAAATACGACGATATTATCCATGGCAAGAAAAAAAAAAAAAAAAAAACACACACAATGAAATGGTCCTTCTGTCTATATCTATTTCATGAATCATTTTCGCATTTGAACTTCCCTGTGAGTTTTAATATGATAATAATAATTAAAACACCATTCATCTTTTGAAGCTGATCGTTTTAAAAGTATGCCCTTACTTTAGTAGTTAAAGGGGGTGATCTTTATATCCCTTAAATGGGACTGATTTATGTAAATATTATTCTTGCCATACTTGTAATAATGAATGATTCTGAAACATTATATGCACCACTTGCAAGATCCAGACATTTTTCCCAAGGGAATGGGGTTTCCAGAGGGAACCCGACTGCATTGGCGAATGAGAGATTCCTTAAAAATCACTTTGATAAGCCCTTTTTTTAACAAATTCGAGAGGGAGCCCGGACCCCAGGGCTTTCGGACTAAGATTGGTGTACTAAACTCTAAAATGGTATTATGACAATAATCAATTGTTTCTATATGTAGATACCGTTTGATTGGTCGATAGCATGAAATAAGTACAAGAAATATAATAAGCATACTTGTGTCTGTATGGATGAGTCATATCTACATGTAGTTCCATTTTAAATTGCATAATAAATTTCAACAGTATCGTACTATCTTGTCACTAGTTACTCAGTATGTGCAATGAATGTTGGTACATTTTGCATAAGTATGCTAGATCCTTCTTATCTAAAGATTCACCAAGAGATATTAAAAATACTTGACGGCTGTTAGAAGACTAAATATTTCAAAATAAAAATTGAAAATATGGACTTATAATCATAATGAAATTATAGTTTGATTTCTATTCAGTTTATAGATTATAGGACATTTGATATGCTATGAATAAAAAAAACTGAAAAATAAAAGCACACACTAATAATTTGTTAATTGAATCCTGGAAACAAACGACAATGCATTTGAGGAATTGTTGAACGGTTATAATTCAGAAAAATTCTAGTAAATAGGACGAGCCCATTTTATAAGGCTCGATCTATATCAAGTAATCAGGTGTCAGTGGTTGTTCAAAAATGCATGCTTGTTCGATTGTAACATTTCATAAAATCATTCAGTTTGCCATTCCTTTACTTTTCTTTATAAGTCAAAATTAAGAAGCTGTCACATGTTTATAAGGTATTCAGGTACAGTTAAAATGAATCTAAATGATCTTTTTAACAAAACATTTATGTAATTGATGCTGGTAATTAAATGTAGGGAAACATTGGCATATATACTTAGTACATTTAAAAACGCAGAGTTTTCAAATTTTTAAATCAAGATGTTATATGATGTTATAAGAAATGAAATTATTTGTTATCAATCTCCCGCAAGTTTTTAAATGTGATTAGAACAGATTAGAGTTTGTAATTTTGAAACATTTAACAGCGCCTTAGCCAAAACGTTAAACACGTTGACGCTGTGTAAATTCGATGCACGTGAAACTCGAGTTAAATTACAACATGTTTATATTGCTTGTCTATAGGGACACTATAAAAACACGTTTTATTGACAAATTCTGAATTCTATCAGTATGCCCCATCTTCTTGAAAATGTGAGGAACCAAGCTTTCGGAACATACTTTCACGCCACGTAGGATGCTGAAACCCATTAATATCACGACTAACGACACGATGACTAGGCCAGGTACTGTTTTTACAATTTACTGGTCTGTTATGTACCCTATAGAACATGCTTGGAATGGCCTGATGAGACGCGTGTTTTCACGTACCCCACCACCCAAAACGTTGCAACAACTTCGTATTCCTGTTATTCAAGAGCGGAACAAAATGCCACAAGAGGCTGCATTGCGAAATCAAAGTGCTGAGAGCACTGTAATTGGACGTCTCTGATTGATTGAGCGGGATTGTACATGAACGAAAGATATTTTATTCATTCTTCTGTGTTTAATTCTATAAGATCGGTTTCGGACATACGAAATCGGCTTTAATACCAGAAAACCCTTCTCAGGCTTCAAATTGATTTGATTGCCGTTTCAAGACAACTGATTTGTCGCTATGAATAATCACTATTAATTTGATTACCAAATTCAATTAAGGCCATGCGATTAGCACTTTTGTCTTCTTGTTTCGGTTTACTATGAGTATTGTCGTCAGTTATACTTTTCATTGATTTTATAAAGTACGCTACAAAGCAATTTATTCAAAATGTAAGCCAACGCGCTACATAAATGAAAGCCGCGATAGCTCACTTAGCAGAGCACTCACCTTGTATTCTTTACACATGTTCTTTTTAATCATCTTTTTTTATACGCCGCCGGAGGCGGACGTATATTGGCGTCATCTTCTCCGTTTGTCTGTCCGTCCATCCGTCCGTCCGTCCATCTGTCCCTCCGTCCGTCCGTCCGTCCACTTTTCTTGTCAACGCAACTCCTCCTAAGTTTCTGGCTGGATCTTCTTGAAACTTGGTCAATGTTATCACCTCAATTGGTAGATGTGCATGAAGGAAGGATTTTATGGTTCGTTGATTTTTGCCAGAGTTATGCCCCTTAAAAACTTAGTATATGGGGCTTATTGAAATTGCAGCCTTGTCAACGCAACTCCTCCTAAATTTCTGGCTAGATCTTAATGAAACTTGGTCAATGTTATCACCTTAATTGGTAGATGTGCATGAAGGAAGAATTTTATGGTTCATTGATTTTTGCCAGAGTTATGCCCCCTTAAAACTTAGTCTGTGGGGCTTATTGAAATTGCAGCCTTGTCAACGCAAGTCCTCCTACGTTTATGGCTGGATATTAATGACACTTGGTCAATCACCTCAATTGGTAGATTTGCATGAAGGAAGGATTTTATGGTTCATTGATTTTTTCTAGAGTTATGCCCCCTTAAAACTTAGTCTCTGGGGCTGATTGAAATTGCAGCCTTGTCAACACAACTTCTTCTAAGATTCTGACTGGATCCTTATGAAACTTGGTGGATGTTATTACCTTAATTTGTAGATGTGCATGAAGTAAGGATTTTATGGTTCATTGATTTTTGCCTGAGTTATGCCCCCTTCAATCTTAGTCTCTAGGGCTTAATGATATTTCAGTCTCGTGAACGCAATTCCTTTCAGGTTTTTGACTGGATATTTATAAAAACCTTTTTATGGACACAACTTTTTACAGGTTTTTGTGTGAATATTTATAAATCCTTGTCAATGTCATTTTTTTGTCTCAAGTTTTATAAGTGGCGGCGTATATTGTGACCATGGCACTCTTGTTCGACTTCTATCTCCACCATCGTTGGCGAAAAAACGACCGCAGTGATTTAGAATCGATCTTAACACAAATTCAACGAAATAAAGTAATGAAACGCCGATCATTTACATACAATTCCGCTCAATCAATGAGAGGCGTCTAAATATAGTGCTCCAAGCACTTTGATTTTTATTCCTGTTTAGAGTAAAAAAAGAAAAAAAAACACGGTAGCAGTTTTCCCTGGTTGTGGTTACAAAACAAATTCAATACATACTTTTCCTGAAACAAAATACCAGATGAATTGGAGCACCTAACCATGGATTCCTCATACAAGTACTACCGCAGCATCCTTACATCTACAGTTGTGCATAAAAAGAAGAAATTGGGAACGTGCCGTCGGGAAAATGGCAGTGGAGTACAATAAACAATTTAAATCTTCATATCATTATCAACGAAAATTTGAGAATAGCAATGTCCCTATCTGTAAACATATCCATACGATCATCCAGGTACCATCTGTTGCAGACCCATTGCTTCATCTTCTTAGCTCAATACAAGTAAACGGGTCTCTTAAACGAAATGAATACAGATCGCTGTCACTTAGTCTTATACTAGTAATAATCATTGTTGTCATGATCATCGATCAGTATGTAAATAGGTCTTGATACTGTCGAATATCAGTGATACAGATGTTGGAGAAAAAAAACTCGTAAGAGCAACTATTTTTCTGAATAGGTGGATTTCACTAGTGTCTCATCTGAGGCTGTTCAGATGGAACCCCGATTTGTCATCGAGTCGAACCCGAGTTGCGAAATGAACTCACTCCCCGATAATCAATTTCAAAACCCTGGTTCCAAAGTACGTCTCGTGGAAACCCCGTTCCTTTAAATATGTCAAAGACTTAAACAACAATGATCAAAGAAAGGGAACCTATCATACACAATACGTGCATTAAATTGGGTAATCATTCTAAAATGTTTGTTTTCAGTAAACACACCAAGAAAAACAAACGTTTTACAGAAGAAATAATCCGAACTGGTTTTGAACCAACGGCGTTCCAAATTTCAAACTGAAAAAAGGTTGCGAGGTTAATCCTTTCCCGTTTGAGCTATCGCTGCTGCTGATGATATAGGGTGTCTGTTTACATTATAACCATAGTATATGCATGTATCGCTTTCTAAAGATCTTACCCTTTACACAATAAATATTACGAAAGTCAAAAAACTACAAGACAATGATTAAATCGAAAAAAGATCGTAAAGTTGGTTAAGACGTGGCATGAATTGAATCGGCCAATGAATCTTATAGTATTTGTTAGAGAACACATAGAAAGTAGGAAAAGATACGACAGTTTTCCTGTATGTTCGCAAAATCTATTTTGAATTTTGGTCAACTGGCAATTGAGTCTGAGAAAGGGTTTTTTGGTAATGAAAACCCATTTCGCCTGTCCAAAAGTGGTTATAAGAATTGTACGTCCTTTCGGACGTCCAATTAAAAACAATCCTTTTTATGCAACGACGAAGTCAGACTTTAATTCAAGCTTTAGGGCGGCACACTTGTTATCAATTAATTTGACCCATCTCCATTAAAAATAATTAAATTCTAATCCGATGTGTATCTTAAACATTGTCTACCTTTTGAATTTATGGAATTAGATAAATCAACGAAAATAAACGCGCATTACGTAGCCTTTTCTTGTTATTTCCATCCTATAAGCGAACGAAGTACCTCTGCGTAGTTAAATGTACTCAGTATATCTTCACAATGATCAGTGTAATTATGGTACCTTATTAAAGCTATTTAATGATTGTATTTTGACCTACCTAATAATTATTCTTTATTGTTTCAATCTATTTGACCAAAAGCTCATGTAAACAGTACATCGTCAATATCTACCTTGTACGGTTGTAACAGACTGACCAACCCTGTCTTTTTGCAATCTTTGCTTTGACCCTCAAGCTACCAGGTGGGGTCTTTTATGATCCAGACATACATATTGTTTGCCATTTTCAGAGTTGTTCTCCGATACACGTTTACTTTCTTGTCTTTGTCAATCTCCTGTTCGTCGATGATATGTCAACTTTTTTTTAAACATCGAAAGACGTATGCAGCATCTATTCATCTATTCTTATCTATACCCAAATATAAACGCATTGAAAAGTAAAGGAAATCGGAATTTTATTCCTCATTTTATTGCAAACGCAATATAAAATCATTTGACGTTTAACACATTATTTGATAATGCTTACACTATCATAAGATATAATTTCCAACAATTTTAACATACTCTATCAAGTAAAACTTGATGGAATGACGATTTTCTGTCAAATGTTACATGCGTTTTTTTCGAACCTTTTGTCGAGAAACCGGACTCCGTCACAAAAACTCTGATCGTTACCCGTACAGACCAACGGATTTTTCGCTAAACAAATATGTACGGAGCTAACTAAAGAAGATCTCGTGTAATTACAATGTATCTTCAATATTGGCGACGTAACATGTGTTTTGCGAGGATGTATATGATTTTCTGGATAAAAAAAAACTTGGGACCTTTGTCTTTAATAAGGAATAGACAACACAAAAATCGCTAAAATTTCGTGTGATAGAGAATAGATCATGAATGGCATCTTTTTTAAAGGCGATTAGTACGTAAGTTGGATTATTTCGGGGTCAATTTTTCAGCCACTAAATAAGGATGACATATGTCTACTTGTTCTTTCGATGACGATTGTCTGCTACAACGGCTTCTAAAATCATCGAATATGGCAAGCGTCGATCATAGCAAAAGTTCTACAGTCATTGTTTGCACCAATTTTTTACATATAAGAACGAATAAATTTCAAAATGGGGTCTGGTGGCCATTTTAGAATTTATCAAAGAGATCTATATTATAACATCCACATGAAGACTTCAAAGTGTTAGAAGTAAACACAGTGAATAGAATATGCATACAGTTTATGATTTTGAATGTATTTCAACAAATGATAATTATTTTATATAGCTTCTGGCGGCCATGTCGGAATTTGGTATACATCAGCTTAATCCAATGTGAAACGAAAACCTAGTTTTAACTTGACTCACGAAGTAAGCCATAAAATGTCTTATGTGGACCATCTAAAGCCATTACCATAAAATTGTAATTTTCAGGGTGGCTTCCGGTGGCCATCTCTTATTTAGTACATTTCTGATATCCACATACGATATTTATTATCAGATGCGGATTCAGCATACCAAAGAATCTCTAGTAACACATTGTTTGCGTCAATTTTGGACAATTTGACAAAAAAATAATAAAATTGTAATTTTCAGGATGGCTTCCGGCGGCCATCTCTATTTTGGTATATTTCTGATATCCAAATGCGATATTTATCATCAGATTTGGATTCAGCGTACCGAAGAACCCCTATTTACACATTTTTCGCGTCAATTTTGGACAATTTGAGAAAAAGTTTATTTTTCCAGTTACGTTTGGCGGCCATCTTGGATTTTTGCGGATTGTGGGAGTTCCCCAAGGTTGCCATTCTGGCAACAAAGCTAGATCTGCTCTAGAGCACCTATACAACGCAACGAAAAAATAAAACTTCATTGTACTCGACATTGCAAGGTTGTCATATAGGCCATATAGCAGCGTCGAATGGACTAAAAGGGACAGTCAGGGTTCCATTGCTGTGTGGTGCATTGTATTATCTAGGGCCAAAAATGAAAGAATTTTAGTTGTTACCAAATTTTTCACCATCTTTAAATGTCCACTTTCCCAAAAATGTTACTATAACTTTAAATGGCGTGTCAAGTATAAATAGATTCAATATGGAAGGACTGAATGAACTTCGTTTGAAATTTCCTTTGACAGAAGTAATCTAACTATGCAGGTTGACCATTCCATACAGTATTTCTTGAATATAATTTTTACCTCCGAAAACCTAGCATGGGCCCCTTTAAAGTTATATGCCATAGGAAATTTTCCAAACGTCGTCTCTAACCGTTATTAAGTTGTATGGTTAAAAATATTTTCATGTTTTCGGATAGGAATCATAGCAGCGTTAGACTCTATTTAGCGATTACATGTAACAGATATTTACAAAAAGTGTCTAATGTAAAATGTCGGCTAAACGTATTATTAATTTTTAATAAACATAATTGTTGTCGTGCGTTTCTCTCTGACTTTCCCTATTTCTTGTTCTGGTAACCTTTCAGATTCTTCGAAAACATTTACATCGGCTGGGGCCTGAAGAACCTCGGTAATGATTTCGAACCGGCGCTTCCCGACAACCCTCTCGACGAGTTTCCGAGCGGTCCGGAAATTACCGAAGCTGATGACCCGACACCGGAAGAGGAAGCAGCTGTCCGCGCAGCTCAACAAGAAAAAGAACTTGAAGCTGAGTTTGAACAAAACATTCAAGATGATGATGATGACGACGACATTGTGGATGACGACGGTGAAGGTGGAGATCAGTTCGATGAGGATTAATATTCTTAGATACTCTCTGTTGATTTTTAGACAATTGCATAAATAAAATATTTCCTAAACAATCCCAAAATCTTATCATCACGCCCATTTGGAAAACAACAACAACAACAACTGTGTTGTTGATACTGAATACTGAATTCTGAAAACCAATATGTTCACACCTTTCTGTGACCGTCATTGGTTTCTGTCCTACAACTTAAAAATTTCCCACGTTCATTTAGTTGTCTGAAGCTGTTTTAAATTTACTTCATCATTCATCATTTATCAGCATTCAAACAATGCAACACAACAACCCCCTAAGAACAGAGCAAAGCATTCGGTAAACCTTTCCAAAACGGCAAACACTTGGACTGTTTCGAAATGAAAATGTGCTAACAGAAGTCAGGGACACATACTCGTATACATTCATGTACGAATACCTGTCTGTTTTGTCATAAGTAAAATAAATTGAATGCACAGTGGCAAATGACAACACAGCACAATCACAAATGGATGAGAGGTTTCAGCAAATCCATATACTCGTATATGTCAAGAATTATCTTCCAAGTCCGATGTTGATGATTCTCATTTGAACAGTTCAAGAGAAAACTCGCAACAATGTAATTGTAATACTACTGTCACTGGTTTTCTTATTATCAGGTGAGTAAGTATGCTATTACCGGTCTACGCCATGTTGTTACGAACACTCCATCCTGGCAATAAGCTTGCTGTCCTACCGAAAACTTAATGGAGATCAGGACATTTAACCCTCGAAAATATTGAAGCAAAAGGAGAAAATACTGGTTATCAACATTTTTCTTCTTTTGCGTCGATGGCTTCACAATCTTTTTTATCACGGAAGTCAAAACCGGGCTTTGTTTTGGGAAATGATTAAATATTCCTTTACCATCATTTCCCTCCAAACCTCCACTTGATCAACTCCACCTAGGATTACGACCATTACATCCACACAGACTCTGACGTGTCACCGACTGCGATATGGCCGCGGACCGCAGACTCAATTTTAAATGGACCAGCGTCACGTTTCAAAAAGCCCCATCTCTCTTGACACTAATTCCGTTTGGAATCTCATACTCGCCGTTTGCTATTGACCAGTCACGTTTTCTCCATTATTTAAACCATTACCAAATGGCAAAATTCTAGACTGGTCCCAATTCAAAGATGTTGCAGTCGACAATTTCAAATGAATGAAATTTAAATTTTCTCTGCATGATTGGACAGAAAACATTGTGGGAAATGAAGAAATTGTTTGTCATAAGCAATTTCTTCATTTTCCACAATATTTTTTAAAGCATTCTCGTGCAACATAATAAGAGACATTGACGAGATGCAGCTGCAAATGCAGCTCTTTTAAGACAAAGAACAAGAAAATCCATGTATCTGATAGTTTCATTTTTATTTATTAAATATTTGTCCAAGGTGGGAAATCAATAACCATAATTGCATTGAAACTAAACAAGAGCCGTCAGAGACGGACAATGCTCCCCGAATAAGGCATTGTCACAATAAATATATGCCATGCAGAGCTAATATAAAGCTAACAAATGTTAAGCCCCCTTTTTCCATGACATATTTTGTATACGCAAATTTTAAATAGTTTATTGTCAAGGGCATCTGATTTGCTACTCAAATATGAAATTTCATCAAATTCTGACCATTAGACTAGGAGAAATTAGAGAAAAACTGTATTTAACCTTAAGTCCCCTTTTCCCATGACAAGGCCTCAAATCCAAAAACCGGGAAAAGTACATCGGCATTTTGTCATAGGGAGTTCACATGGTAAGTTTCATTTGATTTGGCCCAAGGGTTATGGAGAAATCGCTTCGGACGGACGGACGGACGGACGGACGGAATGACGGACGGACGGACAGACGAAGCGGCGACTATATGCTCTCCCTTCGGGGAGCATAATTAACATGTCTTCATAAAGTTTAAAGATACGCAGAACCACATTTCATCGTTACAACGTGAAAAGGCAAAATAATCAATGCTTGATAGCACAAACTTTTTACTTACATAAGTTAGTATATAGAAAATTGAAATACTACTGTCACTGGTTTTCTTATAATCAGGTGAGAAAGAAACCCAGGAGAAACAAGACAATTGGTTAGGTTTTGAATCTCAAAAGTAATGATAAACGTCTAAACCATCAACTGTATGGAATATATCTAATTCTACGATATACACTCTGTAATGTCACATTCAATTCAAAGAACTCGCGCACATTGATATATTTTTCTCGTAGAGATTTCAGGGTTTTTATTATTTCTTTTACAAAAAATTGTTAATCATTTCCTTTAAAACAGGAACTCGTATATCCTTCCATGCATGGAATGACAAAATATGGTTCTGAGTATCTGAATATAAAATGATACACAAACAAACACATTGGTATATGAATATGTGTAAAAATCATCATAATTTTAAATGAATTAGAAATCAAGAAAATAATCATCATTTTAATCCCCATAAATAACATTTTTCTTATGTTCAAACTTCCAGAGGCTTTACATTTTTTTTCAAAATGTCCGAATGTGTTTACTTTATTTCATTAAAAATATGCAAATTTAACCCATAGCCAGACAGGGAAATTCTAGAATGGTCCAAATTCAAAGATGCTGCAGACGACAAATTCATGTGAATTAACTTTAAAATATTATGGTTTTTTGTGTAGAAACATTGCAGGAAATTGAGAAATTGCTTGATAGCAATTTCTTCATTTCCACAAGGTTTTCTAAAGCCTTAATCTCATAGGGCGTAAAAAGGCATCATTATGTCGAAATGCTTTAAATCAACAGACTTTCTACGATGATCATCAAGTTGTAAGTCAGTTATGAACTCTTAACACATTGGACTGTCACAGTACATTGTCCTTTACATGTTCCATTTATAACTTGATTGAAGAGGAGCAGCATGGGCTTTATTACATGGAAACTTTTCCAAGGCATTAGCCGGATCCAGGATTTTTCAAATTTCAAACCAGCATCCTTACATTATACCTTGATGCTTAACATTACTTCCTCATTGAATGATGACAAACAGCAAACATTGTGACAGAGTTTACAAGGGTTGTAAGAAAACAATAAAAGATTTAATCAACAAAATTAAAGTTATATAAATGTTCCTATCTACTGATACTTGTAATATGTAACAAAGATTTAAGAATAAAGGATTCTCTGTTAAAAAATAAAATATTTCCATATTTCTGTTTAACATTTAAGTCAGGATCCGGACAAACATCCTTTATGGCATTTTCGATTTGAGACCAACATGGATCCAGATCAGCCTGTGCATAAGCAGAGTCTGATCCAGATCCATTTTGTTCTGTAATTGCTTCTTTATAAGTTGCATCAACTGTAAGTCAGCAGAATGTATACTCTTCAGACTGATATGTAAACAAAGTTGTCTAAAATGCTATAAACGCCCATTTTCCCAGATCCTGGCTCATTTATATTTGGCCACTCAGGGAGGAGATAAACTTCACAACACCAAAGTTACAACATATAGAAGCTATTAACCATAGTCAAGCTGAATCAGATCAAACAGGCAGTACAGACAAACACTGACTTTCTATTTCTATTTTGAAATACATGTATTACCAGATTAACTTTACAAAATTTGACATTTTCTGACAGTGTTCCAATTTTAGCAATTCACAGAGAAAATTCGTAAGAAGGAACTAGAAAAGTGTTTTCTTGCTCTCAACCATTAGTCTCCTTTATCATACATGTCGATCTTTAGTTTTGTGTACCAAATTTTCCATCTAAACATAAGGACAATGCTATTTTGTGGTGCTATTATGTAATCTGTGGACAAGTAATTGAACCCAGTATATTTTTAGACCAGTTCGTATTCAAAGATGTGGCAGCCATAATTTCAAGTTAGTTAAATTTTACTTTTTTTGTCCTTCTGGATAGAAAACATGGGATTAAGAAATAGCATGTCATCAGTCACAGCATTTTCCAAAGGCTCTATCATGTGGGCGTCAAAAAGTGGCATTATGTAGGAATGGGTTAAAACCAAAAATTTCCTTAGAATCAGAAGTTGCCAGTATTTCTATC
Organism: Fragum sueziense; assembly: GCA_963680895.1. Lineage (NCBI taxonomy): Eukaryota > Metazoa > Mollusca > Bivalvia > Cardiida > Cardiidae > Fragum > Fragum sueziense. The sequence continues at coordinate 27,277,177 of OY804605.1, forward strand.
AATGAAAGTTTGACAAATATTTAAGTATACCTGCCTAAATGACAAATTGCTGAAACTTCAACATGTCTGAAGTTTACATTGAGTATTCCATCAAGCTTAAATCACAGGATAAGAAAAGTACAAATATATATGTGAATAAAATGTTTTTTTGTAAAACACAAATGCCCTCTGAATGTTGTGTTGAACAGATATTTTGTGAATTTGTATAAAATAATTGTAACATAAGATGTGCTTATTGCACACTTATACACCATTATATTCATAACAACTTCCAGAAACCTGTATTGAAGTACTTAGGCAGCTTTAAACTATCCCAAATGGTGAAATGATATACCAGTCAAAAAGCTGGTGCAGGTAACTTAAACCAGTGGAGCTAATAAATGTAGACAAATAATCAATATCCTCATACATAACAGCATGTAAATGCTGATAATGGTAGCAGTATGCAGTTTCTGTTGGAATATTCGAACTGGTAGGGGGCAAATTTAGGAATATTATGAAAAGGTAAGTTTTGACTGGATTTTTGATGGTAAGAACAGACAGGGCTTCCTCAAATCATTACAAATTTCTATTTAGGAACCATTTCAGAATTCGCACTAAATATGCTAGCTTAGTTTGCTTTAGACTGGAACCCTGTAACACGTTAAAGTGAAGTGGGTGGGGTATAGGAAATTTGTCGGCTGTCCAGTCTAAAAATCAAAGGGTAAGAGTACTTTTAAAAATTGTGCAAAAAGTAGATGGAAACCATATATTTTTTAATGCATTATCAGATCTAGCACTGTCTTGGCTTTAGAGACAACAAGCCTTGAGTAGGCTATCATTTCCCGTGTGGGTTCTGGGTAAGTTGGCATTTGCACGAAAACAGCCCAATTTTCACTAGTTTTTGCGGCCATGTCGAATATCTTTTGTTGTCAAATTTTTCATTGCCTTGGTGTTAGCATGTAAATAACTATGCTTTTTATGCAGCTTTGCTACTCATTTATGCTAACAAAATGTGCTTTTGATTTCAAGTTGGTGTTTGAGATAGTTATTTAAGTTTCCAATACATTGGCGTGTTTCCGACAGCGATTCGGCCTCAGAAACTGCAGTCTGCTACCTAATCCACTCTTTCCTCATTTCTCTATCAATACTTTTTCAAAGCTGATTGGGGACGTCAAATTCCGAGGCGCATTCTTTAGAGCGAGCTTTTTTCAGATTTCTTAAGATGTTTTAGATAAAGCGTTTTACAGACATAGATTCTGATCGAGGGGTTCCGAAAGCTCCATTCTTCATACAAATGACGTCATCATGACATCATTTGTATGAAGTACGGAGTATTTGGAACTCCACGGTTTATGAATCATTGAGCATTTGGAATAACTCGGTCAATTCTCTCCCATATAGATACTACAGAATTTACCGAGGTGTTCCGAAAGAGGTATGGAGCAATGGCTGCTCCTAGTGATCGTCTTAAAAATCTTGCTCAAAAGAGCGCTTTATCCTAAAACATCTTAAGAAATCTCAAGAAATCTCACTCCAATAAACGCACCTCCAATCTTGCTTTGGAAAGAATTAACAAAAATTTCTAAAATAAATAGGCCAAATCATGAACATTTGGTTTCATTTTCCCTCTGATTTAAAGACAGTTTAAAAAAGGATCATGCATGTATCAAAACAGATGGACAAACCTTGATATAACAATATACACATAATCTTTCTATATTAGGCATAAACAGATTATGACAACATTTCAATGACACAAGTTTGTAGGTGATGTGTGACCTCTGTCCTCTATATATCAGTGAATCCATATTCAACCCTCTCCCAGACACTGAAAACACCTAGTTTTGACGTCCTTGAGTAAAGTCTTGAAAAACATTAAAATAAAAGAAGAAAATGCTGGTAACCAGAAAATAAATGCTGGTAGCCAGTATATTCTCCTTTTGCCTTAATATTTTCTGTGATATATACCTGTCCTTTCCCAAACAAGACCTGGTTTTGACGTCCTTGAGAAAATAGGCTTGTGAAAACATTGAGACAAAGGAAGAAAATGCTGATAATCAGCATTTTCTTCTTTTGCCTCAATATTTTTCTGTGCTATATTGTTCACAAATCTCTTCCTTTTTAACATAAATTTTGTTGTCTACAGCAACTTTTAAATAGGACCGCCCTAAAATTTTGTTGTTTGGGAAAGGGTTAATATCCATCTTGTCAGCCAAAGCTTTCATATTGGGACAGTTTAAAATTTTGCAGTTTGAGAAAGGGTTTATTTCTAAATAACCTAATTACTGTATATCTATTTCAAACACTCAAATGATGCCATAAAACATAATATCTACGATATGGTAAAATCAGGGCAACAGAAAAGACGGGATTACGGTCATTCAGTCCTTTCCAAAATAAGGCACATCCCCAAATAAAAAAGACTTGGAGAAACATTTAACCTAGGGAAGAAAATGCTAAAAATCAGCATTTTCACCATTTGCTTCTTTATTTTCTACTCTACTCGTATATTGTGCACAAATCACATCTTTATTAACATTGATTTTGTTGTCTGCAGCAGCTTTTGAATTGGGCCAAACTAACATGATGTTGTTTAGGAAAGAGTTGAGCTTGTCAAAATATTTAATTCAGTGCTGTTTGTACACATTTGAATCTAATCAGGAGGGTTCAAGTGAATACTCATATGGCCTACTGAACAATCAATTTTTTTTACAATTTGGAAAGCCAATATCCCATCTTTTCTGTTGCTCTTTGTTAAGTAGAGAATAAAAGTTCAGTATCAGGTCTTAAAATCTCCCGCACTGTCCGAGGTTTTGTGTATTACATCTTTATCACTGATGTTTTTGTTAGAATCTGTTGATTCTCCGTTACAAACATTCACATCTGGGATTGCACTCTTTTCATTGGTTGATACAGTCTGTTTATCTGAGCCCCAAGTAGACTGTGTCTCTGTCAGTCTGTCTTCTGCACCATTAGATTTATCAGTAGAATGTATACCAGTCAAGTCTAATTGTTGTGACTCAGCACTTTTTTCCATTTTAGACTGGTTTATTGCACTAATATCAACACTATCATTGGAACTTGATGTTTTCACACCATCACTGGCTGTTTTTCCACCCAACATTTTCACACCTATATCACTGTCAAAGTCTTTACTGGCGCCCGGCGATCTATCAGAATCACTGGACTCTGATTTCACACCTTTCAGTCCTATTCTGTTTCCACTGGCCGACGAGTGTTCTGAGCTACTAGATTTGATACTATCACAGTCAGAATTTTCACGATTTAAAATAGCGATAAGACTAGTACTACTTCGTTTTCCTTCAATGATTTCCGAGAGGGTACGGTTTAAACTTTCAGGGTCTTCAATTTCATCATCATCCTCGTCGTCATCCTCCATTTTGTTGAGTGACCTTGAACTTGGAGAAGATGATGGTTTGGAGTTCCCCGACAACCGCAACTGTAAAACCTGATAAATAATAAACAGAAACTGTTATAATAGGAACAATAATAACCACCAAGCAGAAAACACAAAAGACAAACTAATTAAAATTAACTTTATTGTAGAGACTAATGATTGAATAGCTCTAATATGTATCAACAACAGAAAAGTTTGGATGCTTTGAATCAGCTAATGGTCTAGCCGAGACCGTGACCAGTTTAATCCTCTGATAATTGTTGGATTATATTACTGCACAGAAATATTGACATGACATTGACCTTTATCCAAAAATACAATAAAATGTCATGAAAATATATAGTATTCCAAAATGTGCTCAATAGAGTGTGTAATGTATGCTAATAGAGGTAACTGACATCAGGGCAATAATATCATGCAATACCAGCTAAGATTTATGTTAGACTCATCAGAGTTAATAATGTTACCTCTTCCTGTAGATCAAATATAGTGTTGGCAAGATCCTGTTTTCCCACCTTGGTATCAAGTCTGTCTGCAGCTAGCACTTCTTCTTTCTGAAAACATGGTAAAACACTAGAAATCTATCACCAAAGGTTTTCGTCGAAAACAAATGGCAATAACTCACAAAATAACAAAGGTAGAGTTATGCTCCTTATACCCTGCACTTCTCCTTAGTGAGATCTATCTACCCATGATTTTTCACAATCATAGCTACTTTACTTTCAGAGATATGCTCCGGACAAGTATTTGTACACAGACAGATAGGTAGATATGCTGATTCCAGTATACACCCTAAAACATTTGTGTTGCGGGGGGTTGTTAAGTTTGTATCATAAACCTTTCCAAAACCCACTAATTCGGGGTGGTCCAATTTGACAGCTGCTGCAGACAACGATATGAATGTAGTTAATGTATGATATAACACAGAAAATATTTCAGACAAATGGAGAAACTGCTGGTTATCAGAAGTTTCTTCCTTTGTCTCAATGTTTTCTAGAGTCTTTTCTATTATGGAGGCCAAAACACGGTACAGTTTGAGAAAGGCTTTTAAAATATCAACAACAGCAGAGAATATTGCTATCCTCAGTACTAACAGGTAGTCAGGTAGGTATTTTCAAGAAGCGTTTGACCCATTACCAAACGACAACAGTTTAGGTTGATCCAAATTCAAAGGTGTTGCAGACAACACTTTCAAATGAATAAAATTTAAATTTTTGTTGTTTTTTGGGGTAGAAAACACTGTGGGAAATGAAGAAATTGCTTGTCAAAAGCAATTTCTTCATTTTCCACAATGTTTTCCAAAGCCATCATCTTGTGAGCAGTCAAAAAGAGTCAGTGTGAGGCAATGGGTTAAACTACAGAAGATTATCTCACCTGTATCTCTATAGCAGCTATTTTCTGTTTGAGTTCACCAATTATTTGATCATTTTCAGCTTCACGTATCCTCGACATCATCATTTCTTCTTTCCTCTGAAAAGATCCCATTCATTTACATAATGGCCATTTAGATGAATTCATTTAGAGCTGAGGATTGATAAATATGAGCATTTACACTCAAAAGGCTTGTCATTAAAGGTATGATAATTCAGAAACAAGAGCTTCACTGAGCAGAGCATATATGCCCTAGAGAGGCTTGTCAGTAAATTTGGCCATTTTTTCATTTCAAGAGCAGATAACTCAAGAATGAAAAGAGTTATCTGCATACCGTAAGTAATGTGCACAACTAGACACCATGGCAATTCATTGTGGCAAGTTTGATCGAATTCGGATAGAAACTGTAGAAATTGCGCACACAAGAAATTGGTAACCGATTGACAGAAGGACGACCAGGGCCATAACATAACACGATCCTTAAAGCGTATAAAAACAAGAGCTTCGCAGAGCGGTGCATATAGGCCCGAGAGGGGCTTGTCAGTAAAATGGGCATTTTTTATTTCAAGGGCAGATAACTCAAGAAAGAAAAGAGTTATCTGAATTCTGTAAGCGGTGTGCACAACTAGACACCATGGACATACATTGTGGTCAAGTTTGATCAAATTCCGATCAAAACTGTAGGAGTTGTGCACACAATAAATTGCTTACGGACCATAACATAATACAACCCTTCGGGCGTATAATAAAGTGATAGTGAATAACTGGTTTGTGCACATCTGAGCATTATACTGTAGAGATACACAACATTGCAAGTTTGGACTTAATCTGAGAGAGACTGTGGCAGGAGTAGCTTTGAAATATGAATATTGTATTTTTGACTAGTTGGGAAAGGATTAAAATAGTACATGTAAAATACAAGCAGCCCACCTTGCTCTCTAGATCATCCAGTTTTCTGAGTAGAGCTTTGATCTGTCTTTGAGCTTCAGCTTCTTGTTTAGCGGCCTCATCCAGGTCACACTTGAGCTTTTTGTTCTCTTCATCCATTCTGCGAATCTGATTAGTGCATATCTGGTTCTGAAAACAGGCGAACAATTGTTGACATGATTCATACGAGAACCTTAATTTCTTTTCATTGAAATTCACTCATCCCCTCCAAAATACAAGTTCTAGTTAACTTTAACCTTATCCAAAGTAAATTTCATAGGCCTTGTTCTGTACTGCGAACTGTTCACAACGCTTACTGAATTATTAAATGTATAAGAATGAAATTGCTTTTCTCAAAAGAATTGGGAGGGAGCTGGTACTTTGTCAAAAACAAAGTCTAACCTATTCCATTCTAAAGATAGATCTACTAAAAGACAAAATTTTACGCTTGTTCAAAGTCAACGATGTTGCAGAAGACAAATTCAAGTGAGTGAATTTTTGTGTTTTTGGTCTTTCTAGATAGAAAACAATGTGGCAAATGAAGAAAATTCTTGTGACAAACAATTTGTTAATTTTCAACAATGTTTTCAAAGCCTTTATCTTGGGCATCTAAAAGCGTCATCATGTGGGAAGTGTAAACTTACAGAAGTTTCTAGTTCCATGACTCGTTGTTTTGTATCCTTGAGGTGTGAGAGTGCTGCAGCCTCTCTCAGTTTACTGGACATTAACTCCTCCTGTACACTCTTTAATTCCTTCTTCATCTCTCCCTTACTACTCTTGTCCTTAGGGGAAGACTGAGAGTCAGAGTCTGACAAATGTCTCTGCAAATATACACAAACAATACATTTACTTTTTACTATGAAATATACACAAACAATACATTTACTTTTTACTATGAAATATACACAAACAATACATTTACTTTTTACCATGAAATATACACAAACAATACATTTACTTTTTACTATGAAATATACACAAACAATACATTTACTTTTTGCCATGAAATATACACAAACAATACATTTACTTTTTGCCATGAAATATACACAAACAATACATTTACTTTTTACCATGAAATATACACAAACAATACATTTACTTTTTACCATGAAATATACACAAACAATACATTTACTTTTTGCCATGAAATATACACAAACAATACATTTACTTTTAATCATGAAATATACACAAACAATACATTTACTTTTAATCATGAAATATACACAAACAATACATTTACTTTTAATCATGAAATATACACAAACAATACATTTACTTTTTGCCATGAAATATACACAAACAATACATTTACTTTTAATCATGAAATATACACAAACAATACATTTACTTTTTGCCATGAAATATACACAAACAATACATTTACTTTTAATCATGAAATATACACAAACAATACATTTACTTTTAATCATGAAATATACACAAACAATACATTTACTTTTAATCATGAAATATACACAAACAATACATTTACTTTTTGCCATGAAATATACACAGACAATACATTTACTTTTAATCATGAAATATACACAAACAATACATTTACTTTTTGCCATGAAATATACACAAACAATACATTTACTTTTAATCATGAAATATACACAAACAATACATTTACTTTTTGCCATGAAATATACACAGACAATACATTTACTTTTAATCATGAAATATACACAAACAATACATTTACTTTTAATCATGAAATATACACAAACAATACATTTACTTTTAATCATGAAATATACACAAACAATACATTTACTTTTAATCATGAAATATACACAAACAATACATTTACTTTTAATCATGAAATATACACAAACAATACATTTACTTTTAATCATGAAATATACACAAACAATACATTTACTTTTTGCCATGAAATATACACAAACAATACATTTACTTTTTGCCATGAAATATACACAAACAATACATTTACTTTTTGCCATGAAATATACACAAACAATACATTTACTTTTAATCATGAAATATACACAAACAATACATTTACTGTTAATCATGAAATATACACAAACAATACATTTACTTTTAATCATGAAATATACACAAACAATACATTTACTTTTTACCATGAAATATACACAAACAATACATTTACTTTTTACCATGAAATATACACAAACAATACATTTACTTTTTACCATGAAAAATACACAAACAATATAATTACTTTTTCCCATGGAAACATACACAAACAATACATTTACTTTTCCCCATGGAAACATACACAAACAATACATTTACTTTTTCCCATGGAAACATACACAAACAATACATTTACTTTTTCCCAACAACAAAATATTAGAGATGTTTACATGCAGAGGTGGCAAAATAATCTAGAATCTAGGAAAATATCTCGGTCAAATTATCTCCCTTGGAGGAGCTCAGACAGCCAAGCAAACTTCTTCATGTTGTGTTGATCATTGATATTAAGTTTCAATACAGTTCTTAATGCTGTTTACGAGAAGTTGCACTTATGTGTTATGTGGATGGATGGAAAACCAGACAGGATTTTCATATGCAGAGTTGTAAAGCATGCACAAAATTTCTAGTCATAAATTGAAAGGGAGAAGCCAGAACCTCTAAAACTTACTCCATTGTAGCAATTACTGGTATATGTATGTTTTACAAACCTGCCAATTGGCATCGAGATCGGCTATAGTTTGTCTCATCTCTTTGAGTGACAAGTTAGCCTCCGCCTCCCGTAGTTTAACAGCGATCAGTTCTTCTTGTAAACACTGTATATCATTACTGGGAGCCTTCTGTAGTCTTGTGTTGTACTGAAAATATATACAACCCATTTCTACATGATTACAGACACTTTTTGATGCTCTACAATATAAACTAAAAGGTTTTAGAAAATATTGTGGAAAATGATAAAATTGCTTGTGACAAGCAATTTCTTCATTTACCACAATGTTTTCTACCTAAAAAACCAACAAAAAAGTGAAAAATTCCCAACTCTTGAAATTGTTGTCTGCATTACCTTTCAAATTGGAACAATACACCCAAATACACTTCCAATTTGTTACTAAAAATAGTAACACTTTTTGATGCCAGATCGAGGCTCTGACCCAAATGAGAGTAAAGCATCCAACGTGCAATGGAGATGAACGGAGGGAAGAAGAAGTTTAAGAGGCTTCACACTCCGTTTAGTGATGATTCCTCTGTGAATCTCGACGGGATATCATTGACTGACTTCCATTTATGGCCTTTATCGGCTTTTCAGTCATTTTTGACCCTCCAAAAAAGTAGTATCCATTGTTCTTTTGAGGACCTAGCCGCAAGGTTAAACTGTCATATTCACGTAAACCCCCCTTCCCCAACAAAAAATAGTACGAAACATGCCATTTTCAGTGTGAAGATGATTATGTCAGTACCGAAAGGTTTATGAAGAAAGATAATTCATTATGGTAGATCAATTTGATAATTAAAACATAGCTGTTAAAGCCCATTTCCCAAACGACAAGTTATTTAGACTTTTCAAGTTTGACAGCGGCTTAACCCTTTCCTGAACGGCACCTGATTCAATTTTGAAGCTCTTGCAGAATGGGTATCATGAAAGTAGGTTTTTTTAGTGCAAGGGCGGATCTAGAGTGGAGGGGGTCGGGATGTCCGCATTCCCGCCCCCCCCCCCTGGAATCAGCCGAAAATTGAATATTGACTATATAATTAAAGCGTCAATATAGGCCTAACGTTATATATAATTTAACACATTTAAGTCATCATTTGGGCGTGGACCAACCCCCCCACCCCACCCCCTGGCAATTGGTCTTGGACCCCCATGAAAAATATAGTAATATAATAACGAAAACCTTGAGGCAAAAGGAGAAAATGCTGATTAAAAGTATTTCATTATTTTGCCCCTTGAAATGATTTTTGAAACAATCTCTGTAAGACAGTCAAAGACGGATCTAAAAGGGGGTCGGGGGTCCGGACCCCGCCTTGAATAGGTCGAAAATCGAATTTTGACTACACAGCGTTAGTATGGTATCTAACATTACAAAATTCACAAATTTAAAGCCATCTTATAGGCTTATATTAACATTTCTTGTTTGGTAAAAGTTTAAAACATTTTTCTTTTCATTTCTTTTTTTAATTTAACGCCTCTCAACAATATTTCAGCAATAAGTTAATTTATAATTGTCCACGCTCCGCAGCTGGGAATCCATCCTGTGACCTGTCCATTATTGGCTCTAATCTAGAGCACAAACACGTGCAAAATATTACCGCTCACACTTGGACAGTACTAAGGAGCTCACTTGCTCCTCCAAAATTCTTTTTATATGGTTTTCAAAAGCAGTAGCTCATCCTGAACTTGCATGGTGGTAATGGGCGATGGAGACAGGGTACGAATGATAACAAGCCAAAAACTCTCTTTTTTTCAATCAAAGTTGCAAAAATATTCCTTCAACTGAAAACTCTAATAATTAACGCAAATGACTGTATAAAATATTCTTAATACTTAGGCAGAATAAATGAAAAATGCTCGCGCGAAAATAACGACTCGCACAATGAATTATATAGTAAAAAGACCATGTGACCTTTTGTTTGCTCTCTTCATGCGCAGGTCACGGTTAAAAATTTGGAAGTGTATTTGGGTGTATATAAAAATTTTGCTGTCTAGTAATGGGATAAATGAGACAAGATCTGGAAATAGGACCCTAATAGCATTTCAGATTAACATGGATCTATATCAGTCAGTGCATACAAACAGTGTGATCAAGATTCATATTGTTCTTCATTACCTGTTACAACTGTAAACAAAATAGTAACTACACTGCGTGGCCATATTATAGTACGCAACATCACTAATTAATTTCAAATAAAATATCGCATCTTCAAGTTGGGGTTAATTTACACAATACATAAAGTGTATTGACATAAAATTTGTTGTGTACACAAACACTTGACCTTCCCCGATCTGGATTTTCCAATAAGTTTGATGATGTCAGTACCATGATGTCATTATTGACGTCAATAAAATATGTCTGCTCGAGGTAAAGATTTGACACCCGAAGAAAAACAAACAATTGTAAAACTTTGTGAAAACGGATTCAGCTCTAAAAAACAGGTAACGGGAAGAAGTTGTAACACCATGCAGAAATTACTTAAAAGGTATAAACAGCGGGGAAATACAGAAAATCGCGATAGATCTGGAAGGAAGAGAAAAACAGACAAATGTGACGACCGTACGCTTTTTCGGTCCATCAAAAAGAACAGAAGGCAAAGCTTGTCGGATCTTACAGTCAGGTTTAATGATAATTTAGAGAATAAAAGTGTTTCCTCTTGGACTGTCCGTCGTAGATTGATAGAAGAAGGATATAGGAGGTGTAAAGTTGCCAAAACTACGATGATTTCCAAAAAGAATAGAGATGCTTGGGTGAAATGGTGTAGGGAAAGGATAAATTGGACTGTTGCTGAAGACCGGGGTAAAATTGTATTTTCAGACGAGACTAAGATTGTTTTAGGTTAAGATAGAAAAGTTTATGTATGGAGAAAACCTGATGAAAAATACAGACCCAAATGTGTTGGTCAGTATGGAGACCACTCCCCTAGAGCAGGTATCTCGGCGATGTTTTGGGGATGCATAACTTGTAATGGTGTAGGAACATTGACCGAAATTGATGGAAATATAGATTCTTCAGTTTACATTTAAGTACTTGATGACAATTTGTGGCCTGTTATTACAAAATTTTTCGTACAAAAACCTTGGATTCTTCAGGAGGATAACTGCCCCGTGCATCGGTCTAGACAAACGAACACTTGGAAGGAAAATAACAATATTCCGACTCTAACCTGGCCAAGTCAATCCCCAGACATTAACATTATTGAAAATTTGTGGCGAAAGATAAAGTGTGAACTTGAAAGACGATTAGACGAGATTAGAAAAAGGGCCGATCTCATTCATGTTGTGAAAGACATTTGCGGTAACATTGATTCCACGCTTGTCAAGTCCCTGTATGAATCTATTCCCAAACAAATCAGAGCTGTGGTGAAGGCAAAAGGATCAATAACAAAATATTGAAAGGTAAGAAAGTGTTAGAGATCTTGTTTTTGTTGTTACAACCCCTGAAAGGTAGACATGTTTCTTGATTTTACAACGCACGTAAAGTGACGTTGCGTACTATAATATGGCCACGCACTGTAGTTAGACTACATTTGAGTGCAGGCTGATCTGGAAATATGGTTGTCTAAAATGCTATAAGGGCCCTTTTTCCACCTAGTTCAGAAACACATAAACATTATTTACATTACCCAGGACAAATTGGATTGAATGGAGTTTTACATCCCACTCAACAGTTACATCAGTTTTAAGTCTCGTCCTAAAGACTGGAGAGGCAGGGGAAATTATAATCAACATAGCATTGACGTTTTCCGATCTAACTTATAAAAGGTTAAAACTTTGACTACTGAAAGTTTTGTTCTTATCCAATAAATTGATAACAATTTATATGAGGATTAACAAACACCAGATAAGGGGACCTCCTCCTTAAGTAAGACTTGTTCATTTTTTTTATGGGAACTGATGGTAAATTACATATAGCTCCCTACAACCTTTAATCCTTTGCCACACAAGGTCTAAGATCCGTAAAATAATGGGCTTGGGAAAACATTGAGGCAATGGAAGACAAGAGCCGTCACAGACGGATTATGCTCCCCGAATAAGTGCTTGTCACAAAATAAAAACTATCATACATTAAGCCCCCTTTTCCCATGACAGCTTTTTTGTACACACATTATTTATAGAATATGGTCTAGAACGTCCTATTTATTATATGAGCACAAAATTTCATTAAATTCTGCCCATTAGATGAAGAGAAATAAGAGAAAAACTAATTTTTACAGTAAGGCCCCTTTTTCCATGACGCAGCCTCAAATTTACAAACGGAGAAAAAGGTCCCTAGGTATTGACCCAGGGAGTTCACATGTGAAGTTTCATTGAATTTGGTCCAAGGGTTGCTGAGATACGGCTGTGGACGGACGGACGGACGGACGGACTGACGGACACACGGACGGACGGACGGACGGACGGACAGCGTGGCGACTATATGCTCCCCCGAAATTTTTTCGGGGAGCATAAAAATGCTGATAATGAGCATTTTCTCCTTTTGCCAGAATATTTTCTGAGTTATGTTGTACACAAATTCTATTGTTAAAAAATGTTCATTTTGTCATCTGCAGTAGCTTTCAAATGGGAGTACCCTGAAATTGTGTTGTTTGGGACATGGATAATCCCTGACTCACCTGTTCTAAATCGTCTATTTTATGATGAAGAGTTTTGATTGTAGCACAGTTTTCAGCCTCTTTAAGTCTGACAGCAATCAACTCCTCCTGTAGACCTTGTACAGCCACCTGGGCCTCACTGTCATCTAGAGTAGACGCTGAATTAATACTGTCAGTCTGTAAACATATACACATAGAGTAAATACACAGACATGTCTGACAGCGATCAACTCCTCCTGTAGACCTTGTACAGCCACCTGGGCCTCACTGTCATCTAGAGTAGATGCTGAATTAATACTGTCAGTCTGTAAACATATACACATAGAGTAAATACACAGACATGTCTGACAGCGATCAACTCCTCCTGTAGACCTTGTACAGCTACCTGGGCCTCACTGTCATCTAGAGTAGATGCTGAATTAATACTGTCAGTCTGTAAACATATACACATAGAGTAAATACACAGACATGTCTGACAGCGATCAACTCCTCCTGTAGACCTTGTACAGCTACTTGGGCCTCACTGTCATCTAGAGTAGATGCTGAATTAATACTGTCAGTCTGTAACATATACACATAGAGTAAATACACAGACATGTCTGACAGCGATCAACTCCTCCTGTAGACCTTGTACAGCTACCTGGGCCTCACTGTCATCTAGAGTAGATGCTGAATTAATACTGTCAGTCTGTAAACATATACACATAGAGTAAATACACAGACATGTCTGACAGCGATCAACTCCTCCTGTACAGCCACCTGGGCCTCACTGTCATCTAGAGTAGATGCTGAATTAATACTGTCAGTCTGTAAACATATACACATAGAGTAAATACACAGACATGTCTGACAGCGATCAACTCCTCCTGTAGACCTTGTACAGCTACCTGGGCCTCACTGTCATCTAGAGTAGACGCTGAATTAATACTGTCAGTCTGTAAACATATACACATAGAGTAAATACACAGACATGTCTAACAGCGATCAACTCCTCCTGTACAGCTACCTGGGCCTCACTGTCATCTAGAGTAGATGCTGAATTAATACTGTCAGTCTGTAAACATATACACATAGAGTAAATACACAGACATGTCTGACAGCGATCAACTCCTCCTGTAGACCCTGTACAGCTACCTGGGCCTCACTGTCATCTAGAGTAGACGCTGAATTAATACTGTCAGTCTGTAAACATATACACATAGAGTAAATACACAGACATGTCTGACAGCGATCAACTCCTCCTGTAGACCTTGTACAGCTACCAGGGCCTCACTGTCATCTAGAGTAGATGCTGAATTAATACTGTCAGTCTGTAAACATATACACATAGAGTAAATACACAGACAAGTGGTCAATGGTCAAGTCTGTCAGGCTGTAATTCAATAAACATATATAATGTATAATAATGTAAAGTTAAACCTGAACTAAAGTACAGTTTCATCAGGATCCATGGTGCTGTCTTACAGATATGGATCCTGATCAGACTGCATAAAGGTGTTGGCTGATCTGAATCTTTCTTGGTTTAAAATACTATTAAGACCCTTTTTCCAAAACCCAATTCATTAATAACTCCAGGTTTTGACGGTGACAAATACTTGGTGTCACCACCCTGTATTGTTTATTGTTTACATACAAAACTTAATCTTATGAAATGACAGATTTAATAGGCATACATAAATAACACAACACAAAAATTTATTGCAGTTAAATCTTTAGTTTCGTTTATTTGGGTTTATGCCGTTTTCAACGGCTATGGTCATATCATGGCAACTGGAGCAGCTAACCATAGATTCCCATTGCTTTTTATACCAGTACTACATCCTAACTGAGCCTCTAGCTGCTCGCCCACATAGATTAACAATATCATACAATAGTTGGGTGACTTTTTTGTCAGAAAGGATATTTGCCGCGGCTGGGGATCGAGCTGGGATTGAACCCAAGACCTCTGGAGTGAGAGGCAGAAGCGCTACCAACTGCGCTATGGTCACAGCCTTAAATGTTCAGAAAATAATTTTTTATCCTTTCCCAAACAAGACTGGTTTTCACTAAATGCACAGAAGATATTGAGACTTAAGGAGAAAATGCTGGTTATCAGTATTTTCCTCTTTTGTATTTACATTCTCTCAAGCATTTTCTATTATATGCACAATCATAAAGAAAACCATCAAATTACCCTTTCTTTGATATCTCCTAGTAGGTTTTCTGCCTGTTCCAGCTGTTTTTTAGAGTCGGTGTATTTTTGTTTGGTGAGAGATAGTTCGTTCTTCAGCGCGTATGTTTCCTCCGCCTCCTGGGCGCGCGTCAGTTGATACTGAATCAGACGATCTGCCAGCGACGCTGATTCCTGAAAATATGATTAAAGATGCATCATGCTTTGATGGCCCTTGACCTTAACATGCAATTTTTATGTCTAGATTGAATTGAGTAAATGAATGAATCTAATTCTATTTTCATTTTTAAAGTTGTTTTTAGATAATGGCTTCATGTGAGTAAGATTGATTTGTGTTACAAATAGCCCTTTCAAGTTTTAAAATTGATTCAGCTAAGAAAGATTTCATTAATTGCATCTGTTTATTTTCATATCATGTATTACATATTGAACATAGACATACCTGTTCAAGATTGTCTATTCTCTGTCGTAACAATCTGTTTTCTGTCCGCAATCTCTGAAATTCATCATCACATTCTTCATTAGATGTCATTGTCAAAAATGTCCCATAAAATTTTAATATTCCGCACTCATTCATGTATAAAATGCAACCTTCGCAAACGATATGAACTTTAATGAGCAATCAAGTCATTAATAAAGTATGCATCAAAACATTTAAGGTATCAAACGGAATAGAATTACAAGAATTTGTTCACAATATACATGTAACCGGTACACTGTAATTTGGTCATAAACTTGATTTTTGACCAGCATTAACAAAATCTCCACTTGAAGCAAGTCAAATATCCTTTGAGTGTCTCCAAATTTTCAAAGCATCACAAAATCACATGAAAGTCCAAATTACTTCACAATTTACACAGGTACAAAAGCCAAAGTCACCCCATACAGTTTTTCAAATGGTAAAATATTCAACTTTTAAATCCAACACATTGTATTTCACTGTTTATGACCGTAATTCAAATCTCTCTACATTTTATAACCCAGATTTTCATATTGATTTAAAGCCAGCTTTATCAATAAAAGAAATGCTAGCATTTTATCGGATGAAATCCTTAATGTTTTTTTTTCAAATACTCTGAACAAGTTCCAATGCACAATACACATAATTATATAACATTTCATCAATTCATTTTATTGCATATATATGCTTTTGGAGGTTTTGGTTCAAATTGCAAGCACAATAAGATACCATGGGATAAATGTCCTAGTGTGGTAAAACATAGTCATTTTTGACACACCGTTAAGAGTTATTGAGATTTTAAGTGCCTTTTAAGTTGCAAATATCAAAGTAGTAGCCACAGCGTGAATAGCACAATTGCGTCTTTTTTTCTACCCGGGTATTATCGTAGCATAACATTACACATATGTTAGGAAATTCTATACCCCTATTAACATTACACAATACATATAAATATTTAATCACACAGGTAGAACTTGATCTCTTTCTATACGTTTCACAAAAATTCCTTTCCTGTATAAAATACACAGGAGTCCCATTGGGGATTCATCTGCTATAATACAGTGGAATTTATTCAGACATCACTTTCTTTAGGGGGTACCAAAACTTAATTATTGTTTGAGAAAGGGTTAAATTTTGTAATCATGACAAGGGTTAACCCATTACCACACTTGACAATTTCCTATGCTCCACTAGATAAAGACTTCGGAAATTATTGCGGAAAATTTTCCACAGTGACAATGTTTTCTACCCAAAAAGATGTAAAAATGTAAAATTTCACTCACTTAAAATTTTCATCTGCATCAACCAAGAATTAAGATCAGCTTTAAATTTTGTTGTTTTGTTGTCTGGTAATGGATTAAATATTTGATTATGAAACAGTAGGCAGCCGTTCAATAAGTAAGGATTAACTGACAATTGACTTTCATTGTTAACATTTAATCGCCAGTTTAATCTAAAGCACTTTATCTAAATTTGGTGCACACTCTATTCATCTAAGCTTCTCTGAAACAAACTTGAATACAATCGTTTTTACACTTTCTTAAATTCTTTGATTAACCCTTTCACTGCCAAATATTTATTTCGGACGTGTTTCTCACTGCTGAATTAATTCGAAGAAATTTCCAAGAATCAATACCCTGTACACAAAAACATGCATAACTTTTGACTCATTTGATGGATTCCTTTCAAGTTTTCAGCACATACAGACAAATTAAGCACCTATATGTGACCAAAATTTAAAGGTAATTCATGAAATGACAATATTTTTTTTCTTTTTTATGTTGTGGGTACTCATATATTTCGCCCCCATAAATTTGTCAACTAAAGTCGCCTATGGCAGGGACCCCCTATAGTCGACAAAAGTCGCCTATGGCAGTGAAAGGGTTAAAATATTTAGAATGAGCTAAATTTGACATTCCTTTTAAACCTTTCCAAAAGAGCCACATCATTTCACCGATCCAAATTAAAAGCAGACACCAAATTAGAATTCATGAACAATATAGAACAATATATAAATCTAGCACAAAAAATATTGAGACAAAAAGGAGAAAATATTGGTTTTCAGCATTTTTCTAATTTGTCTGAATGTTTTCCAAATTTTTTCTGGAAGGGATGTCAAAACAAGAGATTGATGGAAAAGTCCAAATAAAGATTAAGTCTTTCACAAACAAGTCATGGCTAAGGTTGATGAACCTTTTATATTTCATATGTTTGATTAGAAACCCATGAGAGAAAAGAAGGAAATGCTGATGACACACATTTTCTCCTTTTCTGCCAAGGATTTGTATGCTTTAAGGTTTACAAACTGAGAATGAAATGCAGAGCCAGAGGCGAAATTTGAAAAGTGCCAGTAATTCCTAAATTGTATTACATTTCCATTCCAAATACAAACATAAGCATTTTGTATGGTTTATTTTTTTTAATTAATGCATATTGATGGAAATATTTGACAAAAATGTTCAAAATTACCTCCCTTGCATATGAATATAGAGTAAACTAAATATTTGTAAATTATTTTCTTCTTGAAGGATAATCTTGAAATCCGGCACGGTGAATCAACTTATGTGAAGTGTATTTACAAGTGTGTGTAATTTGATGCATTTTGTATGGCTATGGCTAGAAAGTGGTGTTTTCATTCTCAGTTCGTAAACCTTAAATTGGAGAATTTCTATTTTCAATAACACACATTTTGTCGTCTGCTGCTGCTACAGCTCTTTTTTGACCTTACCTGAAATGCCATTTGGTATAATTGCATCAACATTAAGCCAGGACAACATGCTTTTCATTCATTGCTTTAGCCACTTAGTTGAGCATCTTAAGAAAGCACAGCTGTAGTGGGGTCATTACATATGCAGATGTCCAAGGTAAAAGTTGTACCACCATAAGTGTTAAGGTATTCCATCCATCGTTAGACACCAAACATTTCCCGAAAGTTCAGGTGTCAGTTGTGTCCACAGAAATTTATCAGGGTATACCATTGTCAATATCTGTTGCCATGTATGATGCTGGACATGTTTGGTATCTATTGATGGATGGAATATGTGAAGTAAAATAGTACAGTTGTACTTACTCTCAGTTCTATCTGGTCTTCGTTTTCTTTAGATTTCAGTGCTGTGTATTCTTTCTCTAATCTGTAATGAGAACATTGATACAGGGGATTAACTTTTATACCAGTACCAGAGTACAATGTTAGACTGGGCAGATGAATGACATTCATTTGAATATAATTTTACATTTTTTTGGATTTTCTGGGTAGGAAACATTGTGGGAAATGAAGAACTTTGCTTGTCACAAGCCATTTCTTCATCTTTCACACTGTTTTCCAAAATCATTGTCTTATGGGGGCATCAAAAAGCCTTGTGTGAGAAAAGGTCAACATACAATTATATAATGCTTTCTGAAACATCATTCAAGTCAAAATAGAAAGATGTGATGAAAACACTCTTAAATCAATATTGCAAAATTCCCTTTTTTCAAGGATTGAAAACCTTTTTCGCAGTACAGAATTATTTCGCTAATTCCTGCAGCCATTTTGTTTTGTCTTACTTAGGGTTGCAAAAATTAGCGAAATAATAATGTAGTAGGAAAAAGGTTTTCGATTCTCTTGAAATAGGCAAATTTTCCGAAATATGTGTTGCATTAATATATCTAATCACCTGCAACACCTTGGAATTTAGAATTGCCTGTAAACGAAATATGTTATTTGGTAAAGGTATTTTATAATGCTGATGACACCTTGTCAAATTAGAAACCCATAATCAACACTGATTCAACATCAAATGCTTTGATCATAAAAATCCAGTTCAAAGTTGGTAGTTTACAGTATAACTTGTCATTACTGGCAATCATCACCTATAAAATACACATAAAATTGTAAACATGGCAACTGTGACCATTTACATGGTCAACACTGTAGAAACTCAACTTGTTACAAAAGCAAAGCTGCATCCACCATACCGCAGACTTCATTGGACCACTCTGTTTACTATGACAATTCAAGTAAAAACTTTTATCTGCTAGAAAAAACCACTTGACTTTGCGACTGCAAAGGGGAATTCTCGATCTGGTCGACTTTCACTTTAGTTTCAGTTGATTGATTAGCATGCCTGTTTTTACCTGTTGTTTGCCTTTTCTCTTATTACTCTCTTATTGCCATACAGAATTCATATTGTGTCAAATGCCCATGTGTCAATGTGCAGTAATGATTTAAAAGTTTAACACAACATCATCATTGAGATACTTACTGTTCACGAGTTTGAAATGTTTGAGGACTTTCTTGTTCACATTCATCCCCAACATCCAAAAAATCCATTGGTTCCCGTTCTATCACTATATTTGGTAACTTTCACTAACAAATAGTCACTTAGGCCGGTAACCATCTCACTAGCCATCAGGTACCAGTTTTTGTCAAAATGGTGAAAATAGCCAAAATATCGTCTTTCACAGAAATGTATATGGCCTATATTGTCTTCCTTATTTCAACATATATGATGATAATATCAGTTTTTTGTTACTTTGTATGAATTTTTGAAATCTTTTGAATAGTCCCTTTTATTCCATCTTTTCCTAACAATATAAGTGACCCATCATGAAAATAGGACTTATGCTCCAATTTTTCAGAACACTCAGTCATTACTGTAGAAAATTAAAGTTTTGTACAATATCAATAGTTTTTCGCTACCATATTTTCGATAATATGAAACATCATTACCATTTACAGTTTTCAACTGTAAGAGCGTATTTGTTGTTCGAAACTGATTTCCTCCAGATGGAAATCGATGATTTAGAGCAAGACAGTTGTCACTGTTTTGCGTCATTTTATTCATGTGTAGCTGATTAAAATTGATGTAATTCACTAATAAGTATAATGACCTATACATTTTCTTCTTGAATTATTACCAGGACATACTGCTTAATACATAATGATGGAGTTTTATCAAATTCTATTAAGTAGAACTTGAAATATTTCCAAAAATATTCAAATTTTGACATAAAACGCTTCAGCTTCGTTCATCTAACTGAACACATGAGCATGATGTTTCATACATTTACACATTCATAACAGAACATTTTTTTTATTTAGTGTTCTTATTAAATGTTAGACATTACTTTTAACCCTTTTTCGGGACTACGCAATGATTATTCAAAAAAAATACTTTCAAGAAACAAAATATAGATAAATTCTAATATTAGAAAAAGTAAACTGGAGCATTGTCCCTTAAAGCACTTTCAAAAACGTTACCTCATTTAGATGACCTTCTCTGAACCAACAATTTGTAAAACAATGAAGAAAATCAAGCCATGCAAAAGATGATGATGACGAAATGTACAAGCAAAGTTTAGTTTGTATGCTTTCATTAAAAGTCCATGTTACTAACCAATCTAACAAACAATTAGCTGACCTGGAAAACATGTAGGCCCTACACACATTTGGGTCCAACATGGATCCAGATTAGCTTGTTCATATGTAAAGTCTGATTAAGATTTTAGCTTCTCCACTGCCTATAGCAACATGGAAGCATGGGTCCTGATCAGAACTAACAAAGCATAACGTCGTCGTAAATGCAAAACCTCGTATCTCGTTTTTGGAAAATTTTAAAGGAGAGGGAATAAAGTGTAATAACTTTTCTCAAACTGTATTGTTTTACTTGAAATTTGGACATATTGTTCACAAATGATGTGCCATCAATACTGATCAGTAAAATATCTCAAAACTTGCAAGAATTGTCTGTAACTGGGCACACAAGTTTGTACTTTGAAAATCGCAAGGATCGACATACGAGGTTTTGCATTTACACCGACGATAAGCTGATACAGTTCTACAGTACCTAGTCTCAAATTGCTTTAACTTTATCCCAAACAAGACCTGGTTTTGAGGTCCCTAAACATAAAGGCTTGGGATACCATTGAGGCACAAGAAGAAAATGCTGATAAACAGCATTTTCTCCTTTTGCCTCAATATTTTCTGTGCTATATTGTACACAAATCAAAATTTGGGCAATAACAATTTTGTTGTCTGTAGCAGATTTCAAGATGAACAGCACTAATATTTGTTGTTTGGGAAAGGGTTAAAGACTATTTCCACATCCCAGTTCTTTTATTTTCAAACTATATGATAATTCATCACTTGAAAAGTTCAGCAACTCCCTTCTTACAAGTAAAGTGATAAAATTTAATGTTATCTACTTCCTTTCTACTAGTGAACTGATAGTATCAGTCCTTTTGTTATGTTTGTATGAATTTCTGCAATATGATAACCTCTCATGTAAATCATCTTCTTTCTACAAACTATGTCAAATGGAAGTGATACTTTATTCATGTTTCAATCCCGAGTTCCTACGAAAATAAAGCCTTTGCAAGTCAACAAAACCTACTCTGATCAAAAATATAATTATAAACACTTTCTAAAATGACAAAATTTTGGACTGGTCCAATATTCAAAGGGAATCCAAACAAATTAGAATGAAAATTATCTTTGATAAGGTGGACCACAGGACAGACTGCCATGACTATTCTCTGGCCAGAGAAGCTAAAAATCTTCACTAACAACCCCATCGAAAGAAATCAACAACTTTTCACTATTATCAGAAACCAGCTGTCACACAGAAAACAGCTACATGTAATCCACATAATTTGAATTTCATCCTCTTACAGCCACATTCCTGACTTATTGATATTCATATCTACAAACATCAAACACCCAAAGCAAACAACCAAGGACAAAAATGCCTTTTATTGCTTCCTAGGATCAAAATTACTCAAAGTACCCTAAGTTTGATCCATCAAATACACATTAATGTGTCAAACAAGAATCTGTAGATTATTATTTCAACAATTTTTGTGTTATTATTTAGTTTTCATTGATGTAACATAAAACATTATCCACATTAACACATTGTAGATACAAGTTCATCCTTCATCAACAAACATTGAATTATAATTGGTGTCTCTACAGTACATTTCTCTAGATATATTAAATACCTACAAGGCTGGGTTCAATAAGGTTCTGAAACAGTCTACTGAGTAATAATTAAGTCTAGTCATAAATTAACACTTTCCCAAACGGTGAAATTTCAGACAAGTACACTCTCAAAGTAGTTGAAGACAAGATATAATAATCTCAAAGTAGAAAATGTATATGTCATAACACAGAAAATATTTAGAGAAAAGGAGAAATGGCTGGTTATCAGCAATTTCTTCTTTTCTCTCAATGTTTTCTCAAACTATCTGTACTAGGGACGTCAAGACCAGGTCTTGTTTGGGAAAGGGTTCATATATAACCAAACATCTGTCACATACAAGTCATCAAGCCTCCAGTGAAACACATTCCTATGTTATTGATAATGTATTAGAGACAAAGATGCAGATCAACCTGCAAATACACACAGTCTGATCATGATCCATGATGTTTCCTCATCTTTATTACCTATAGCAAAATGTCAGAGAGGCAAATATGAAATCCTGATCAGACTGTGTGTAAGTCTCCAATGCCATAACTTGGTGGACCCAGTATAACACTTTTCAGAATGACAAGAATTTCTCATCCTAGATACAATTGATGTAGGTTTCATAAAGTCATGAAACACAATAGAATCGATTTTATCAAGTAAACTGTGACATAATTTCGGACAAACAATAGTGTTCCGTTGGTGTGATTCTATAACACTGAAGATCTATCTATACAGGTAAAATCAGTCTATTTTTAGCACAATATTAATCACTATTTAGAGACCATCTGTCACACACAGATCCTGGATAACTTATTCTACATCACATTCCTGTATTATTCATATCAAACTGTCATAGACAGAGAATGTACAACAAGAAAACGTATCTATAGGCTCATGGTATCATATCCTGTATGTTCATCACAACGAGTCAATGTTTGGGAAAGGATTTAAGACAAACTAGAACTGTCGCAAAGCGGACAAATACCCCCCACTAGCGCGTTGTCACTGAAAAAGTGCCAAAGTTCAAAGTGGCATAACTCTGAAACTACTGCCTGGATCAAGATGAAAATTGCAGGTGCACAACTTCATATGATAGGAAACAACCTGCTAAAATTTTAGCAAAATCGGTCAAAAACTGGGAGGAGAAGAGGACACAAAATTGTGTCCACGGACGGACGGACGGACGGACGGACGGACGCACGGACAGACGGACGGACGGACGGACAACCTGAATCCAGTATACCCCCCCATAACTTTGTTGTGGGGGGTATAATTACTAAATGGAGTCCCACCCCAAAATCAACAGTTCAAGCAAAAAGTGACATGGGATCGTAAATTTTGTGTAAATGACACCATTCACATTATCCAAATGAGTGAATTTCATGCCTAATAAGATCTAACATAGATGGGTGGATTTGGGAGGTTCATTAAAATATTTCATCCTTTCACTCACTCAACTATTTACTACCAGTGAAGACTAGCATAGCCCTTCAAACATTCAGACACTGACCTGGACAAGGGCCTAAGACCCCCCCCCCCCCCCCTCCCCCCCACCTATAAAGTTGCATCTTACAGGCCTGGGGAGTATTCCTAAACAAATTTCCGTAGGTGAGAGACAAATTCATGAGCTATGTGTAAGATGTCAGAAACGATAATGATGGCCAAGCTAAAGGATTCAAACACAAATCCCTGGATTGACAGTCTCCGATGTTAACCTATCAGCTATCCTGGCTTGACTAGAAGACCATGTAGGAACATGGAAAATAGAAGTCTCAACTGATGCTCAATGTTTCCTATAATTATGAGTCCTTACCCCAAAATAAAATGACAAAATGTATATATTTTTGAAAATAAATTGCACCTTCAATTATTCAGGTGTCTATATATTTAGTTTAGCGTAAATAAATATCTTTGAATTAAAAGTTCTTCAGTTTGTAATTATGTGAGGTAACCACAGAACCCCTGTGAAGTAGGCTAATTAAGCTATAAAAGTCAATCCAACATTGTGCCAAACTTAACAATATTTACATACAGAAATGTTCACACCTGCCCTAGTTTACGCTGACACCTGATTTAATTAAAGGTAAATTATTTTCTTTACCTATCAAACTAAAGTGTTGTAAAGTGAAATAAAGCCTCCAAATGTCCAAAATGTTTTAGGACCATGTCACCACTGCTTTTACTTTATTTGGCAGATTTGTTGCAAAAGCTCAAGTCAGTTGCTCATTTTTTCAAAGAAAATCCAAGATACTTAATTTGCCTGAATGTATATTGGTCAATCAAAATTTTGTATAAATATTCCAGGGGGTCAAAGTTTTATCAAATTTATTAAAACTCATTATTGTGACAAAGTTTTCCTTTCTCTTTTTTAAAACCCTAGTAAAAATCTATTTGATTGCCATATAAGGGAAATCAATTAAATTAATGGCCGATAAATTACAGATCGATTACAGATTTGTGTGCAAACAGTCATTAATAATGTAGTTTATAAACCATTTCTTTCACTTTAGATGTGAATTTGTTCTCTTTCAATTTTGGCTGAAACAAAAAGAAAATGATCACTTTCTTTCTTTTTCTTTTTCTATTTGGATAGGATACATATCATTCTAGAAATAAAGAAGAAATAATTGATTGTTATCAGTATTGTCCTTCTTCCCTCTATGATATTACCCACAACTTTCTCTTTCAGGTCAACTTAAGCTGAAAAGTTTCAAAAGGAAATGATCAACATACAAGACTTAGTGCTCAGACCATCTTTGCAAGCCAACTCCACCAATGCAGTTAGATAAGAATGAACACTTTCTGCCATTCTCTAATACGGCAAATTATACAAATGACAGTCTCGTGAATGAGTACAGACATATTGATCTAGTCTGTATTTCTGATGCATGTTATATATCAGAACTGAATTCCTTATTTCTGTGTCACCCACTTTATCCATCTTTCTTATTTACTTAGTGTTCGTCCTAGTTTTAGGACCAATGAAATTGTAATATATTCAGTGTTTTTTTCCCTTCTTTAACTAGTGCCGTCAAACGGAAGCAATCCCAAATGCTACCGGTATCCTCCCAATTCAATCATCGGCATTCTCCCAAAGTCACGATCGGCCCATTCCCAATCTCCAAATCTAACGTTCCCAAAAATCCTGTTTGCCGTTCCCAATCGCGAGTACCTTAAATTTGCGTAGACATGCCTTTTGAAATAGCTGGGCCTTTAAATCTCGCTGTAAATCATAGTGCAGAAAGTAAACAAACGATATAACATCTTTTTTTTTTGGGGGGGGGGGGGAGGGGGGGGGGTAAAAACATTTAACTACATACAATCTGATGAATAGTTATGAGGTTTTCGATTTTCCACAAAAGATAAACACTTTCAAAGGGACGTACCAGTCTAGTCTAACCGTTCTAAAATGTGACTTGTTACATTAAATTAAATAAAGATATCGATTTTTGCCGTGAAAAATTTCCACCATAGAAATCAGTCTCCTTCTACTTTCACTTTCTTGCGCGATCACAAATGTTTATTGCAGCTGCTAATCATGAGCCACAATGCGCAATAGTATCGGAAAAGATTATGCAAAGTTGGCAATCGAACTAAAGACTTTTTACATGTAGTTCGTGATTGACCACGGCGACGAGCACGAGAATGGTTCGACTTTCTAAGTGTCGGCCCAAATCATTCATGATCAACTCGCTTTTTATTACATTCGTGAACAACTTTCCCATTTAAATAAATTTATTCAGGGGATTTGTTTATATACAGGCATTTTCGTTCATTCAATAGTTGTTCATGCCTTGATTTCTTTTTATTATGAGTCAGTGTTTGGAACAATGGCGGCCATCGGCATTGACGATGTTTTTATCCAAAAATGTTATTTCTTTTATAAAGAAACTATTGTAGAAGATAAAAGGTAAATTCTCAAGAAATAATATAAACTTGTGATTTAAATATCATTTCCTTTTGTAAAGAATATGTTCTGATACTTTGTTTTGGGATACAGAAAGTTGATTGTTTATGTACATTCGTACCCATTATTGTTAACCCCCAAATGAACTTAATATTTTAAAACTCCCCATTTCCTGAACAAACTGAATAAAATTATACATAAATAACTTAGAAAGGTAGAAAAATTGATTTGAATATTTCTATGATCATTATTGAAGGCTTACAGCATAATGAAAACCATACAAAAAATAATTTGCTTATAGTCATTTATAGCAATTGACTCTATTGTCCCCCACATTTTTTTCAAAATCCCCCACATTTTTTTAGGAGTTGGGGTCAGATCCCCCACTTGATTCAAATCCTAGAATAAACACTGAATGTCTTGATTGAGTGTAGGTACCATGGCTGAAAAATACAATGTATAGTTAATTTTTTCACATGACATGATTATGATTGTCTAGTTATGTATATTGCATGTTAGTAGAATTTTCATGATTTAACATAGAACTTAAATTGATTTTTGATGCAATATATAGCCCCTAAAGATAGATAAGATGAGTTTTAAAGATTCCCAATTCCTCAAGTAAGCGACTAAATCTTTTCCCAATTTGGAGATTTCGCGACAAGAAAAATTCCCAATTTGGAGATTTCGCGTCGCGAAAAATTCCCAATTGAAGGGGAACAGGTACCTTTCCCAATTGGGCAGAAAAAACGCTGATATTTGACAAATTTCGTCGCTATATTTCACATTAATGCACTGCCGCTCAATTTATGTCACGGATATACATAGCCACGCCCCCGTTTCCTCTGCAGTTATGAAAAATAATGTGTTTTTTTGGGAAAATGATGTAATTCTTGGGAAAATGATGTAATTCCAGTAAGATCCGCTTCAAAGTAGCACTGGTCGGAGGCGTGGTTTGAAGAATTACAGTAGAAGCATATGTTTTCATTTGATGACGAACACTAAGTCAGATAGAGTCTGTATAGTAGACTCTTTACGATATAAACCTTTTGAACGCTTACCGTATTTCACCTTATAGATGCGCCCTCCCTAATAGACGCGCCCCCACTATATTTACAATCTCGGAAGCCATGGGACACCCCTCCCACCTTCACCCGACCTTACCTTGACTGTAGAGTAGACCGTAGAGTAGACGGTAATGACAAATTCCAAACTCAAACTCCACCAAACTTCATCTTTGTGATGATCATACTTGTGGAAAAACGCTTTATCTCAACAAGTAAAGCGTCTTATAATAGGGTATACGGCTCAGGTAATTGATTGAATAATTCAATTATGGTTATCCCTCTCTAGGTAGAATTGAAATTCATCCGGCCCCGGTACGAGCATTGATAAACTTTCCTTTATCATTCCCCTTGCAGAGTGACCGTTTATGCAGTTTATTTCAAAGCCCCGTAAGAGGTCGCGTTTGATTTGTAAATTAAGAAGTGGAAAGCGAATTGATAGTACGCACACAAATGAAAAATAAATTATTTTTGCCGACATGAATTAATGAATATGGACAGATACCACGGGAAGTATGTTTTATTATTTTGTAAAGTGAAGAAGAAGAAGAAATCAAAACATTCCGAAAACGAAAGTAGAACACACCCGCCTTTTCGAGACAAAGGACCATAATGCAATGCAGGGTAGAGAAGATTAGTGTTGATCTGATAGTGCTTTGAGTATCTTAAAATACATATCGCAACACACACCGGGTACATGTATAAATCAGCGGAGAGGAAGCGATATACACTATAGACTGGCAGATAACTGTAGACTGGATGACCTTACGCGACGGGATATCGCTTCGTCTCCGCTGATTTATACGTGTACCCGGTGTGTGTTACAATATGTATTTTAAGATACTCAAAGCACTTTCAGATCAACACTCTTCTCTACCCTGCATTGCATTATGGGATTGTATTGTTGATTTTCCCTTTCTTATCTACATTCAGCATAGCACTTCAAAATTCAGGAAAAGTGGTACGAAATAAGCGCGCCTCCTTGGCGTTTTGCATCGCACGGGGGCGCGTCTATTAGGTGAAATACGGTATATCGCGTAGAATCTACTATACAGCCTCTATCTAAAAATACATAAATATCACATCACATAAATATGTTGTTTTATTTTCCAAGATATGCTGTGCTCATTAGGCAGGTACCTACAGCTTAAAAAGTGAGATTTAAACCAACATATACTGGTATGGTATCAGCCCCAGTGTTACATATTAGTATCATTATCATCATAACAGTAATAGAATTGCCATCTTTGCAAGCCAAAGTTACATGTAGCAATCAGTTATCTAAGACAACTTTTTCTGCCTATCATGTACTGGCCCAGACAATTATCTTTATACAATGGGACGTTATTAACCCTTTCCCAAACAAGACCTGGTTTTGATGTCCATAATAGAAAAGCCTAGAGAAAAGATTGAGACAAAAGAAGAAACTGCTGATAACCAGCAGTTTCTCCTTTTGTCTCAATATTTTCTGTGCCATACCATACACAAATTCTCCTTTAATAACATCCATTTGTCGTCTACAGTACCTTTCAAATGGGACTATCCTAAAATTTTGTCATTTTGGAAAGGGTTAAACTATCAGACAGTTGAACCCAGGCAGACATATTGATTCTGATACAGGTTATTGGAATTGATCAGTTTTACGTTCATCAAATCTGAAATGCCTTACTCTGAAACACAAGGTATCACTGGCTCAAGTCAGATTCACATTACTTTAAGGTTGGAATTCTGTTTCCCCCTAAAACAAACTTCATTTAAAACTAGAACTGTCGCAAAGCGGACGAATACCCCCCACTAGGGCCTTGTCACTGAAAAAGTGCTATCGGTCAAAATGTTCTTGACTTAGAGCATGGAAACGGATTTTATACAAAGTCCAACTGTGACCTTGACCTTTGACCTTGGTGACCCCAAAACAATAGGGCACCTCGAATGGTCATGGGCAACAACTGTGTAAAGTTTCATGATCCTAGGTCAAACGGTTCTCAAGTTAGAACACGGAAACGAAATTGTAAATTTTGACTACTCCCCCCCCCCCCCCTCATTAAAAACTTCAAAGTGGCATAACTCTAAAACTAATGACTGGATCAAGATAAAAATTGCAGGTGCACAACTTCATATGATAGGAAACATCCTGAAAAAAATTCAGAAAAATTGGTCAAAAACTGTGGGAGGAGAAGAGGACACAAGATTATGTCCACCCCCCCCCCCCCCCTTAAAAACTTCAAAGTGGCATAACTCTGAAACTAGTGACTGGATCAAGATCAAAATTGCAGGTGCACAACTTCATATGATAGGGAACATCCTGGTAAAATTTCAGAAGAATTGGTCAAAAACTGTGGGAGGAGAAGAGGACACAAGATTATGTCCACGGACGGACGGACAGACGGACGGACAGACGGACGGACAGACGGACGGACGGACGGACAACCTGATTCCAGTATACCCCCCCATAACTTTGTTGTGGGGGGTATAATGAATGTTACATAAAATATAAACAAAATTCATGCATTTCAACAGAGAATTTCAAAGGACAGAACATCGAAAAGAAGAAAGTAGCTGCCAAGAGCAATTAACCATGGATTCCCGTCATTTCTCAAACCAGTACTACCGCAACATCCTTACAGAGCCTCCAGCTGCTCGCCCACATAAATAGGTTAACAACTGTCAGAATGGATATTTGCCGTTGCTGGTGATCAGACCCAGGACCTCTTGAGTGATAGGCCTATGCGCAACCAACTGTTTGAGAAAGGATAGCCACTCCACAATGCAGGAACTCTCTAAGATAAAAAAGATCCTTACTTTAAGCATTCTCAACTCCATCAAAGAAGGGTTAATCTTTAGGAAAGCAATTCTAAAATTTTTGATCCCAATAAATTCCTATTTAAGTGGTTTAAAGGCAAACAAACTTGACACAATCTTGACCATAACTGGGTCCCTCAATTTGGCCAATACACTTCAACTGATAACAACAGTTGCCAAACTCAATTACAGTTTCTTAATCAAACTTAATTCATATCAAAGGACTGCCAGTACTGTTAAATTCCAAGTATTGATTTGTCAAAAACATATATTATTTGGGAAGAAATAAATAAAAAGAGTGAATCTGTAGCAGTGTCATTAGTCAGGTGACCTGCAGGTGTGTCTGGTAAAACAACAAATTAATTAACCTGACATACTTACATGTGACCTTTCTATGACCTTTAACACCTGGCTCAAATTTGCATGTAAGATAGTAAAGCCATAATCAGGCAGTACACTTTAAAGATTTATTGATTTAATTGAATTCAACAATTGTTAAGCAATAAAACAACTAGAACAATCTAAACCACTCCAACATGTAAAACTGATCTAGCATAGATCTGCACCATTAAGAATTATTTCAAGCATTGGCGAAAGATTGATAAAGGATATTGACAGAACCAATGAATCATTGCATTAATGAGATGAAGATTCTGCATAATGAATGTATAAAAGGCCAACTCCTAAATACGGTAGGTTTAGTCATACATGGGTTGATGATACCATAGATAACTGTTTGGCTGTTGTCCATCTAACCTTCAGGCCAGGATGTCCTTTCTGAACATGTCATCTTGATTGTTCTACATGATGGATAAATCTTTACTACCTCATAGTACTTGTAATAACTGATAATTTTTTTCACACTCTTATTTCATTACAACCTTTTCAACACAATTAATCTGTAACACAAGCACATTTGGGAAACATGGCAGGAAAAGTTTTGGTTTATCAGAAGGGTAAGGTAAAGAAGCCTCAAGATGTAGTCCACCATATGAGTGTCAATTTTGGGGAGATAAATATAAAATTACTGACATATTTCATGCATGACAAGACAAGATACCTTCAAATTATTTATACAGAAAACACCATTTTTATGATCCATAAAAATTGTGATGGGGCTTTCTTTACTTCTTTCAAAAGGCGTAAATTAAAACTGCATCAGCTAGTTTGAATATCTCAAATATAACCAAGCACAATCGAAATGCATTAAGGGGGAATGCTCTGGACAGTTTTTCGGAACTCTCGGTTTTTACTGTAGTAAATTAAATGTTTCGTACCAATATGTTTCGCTACCATATTTTCAATAATATAATTCTTCATTATAATTTACCATTTTCGCCGGTAAAAATGTATTTATTATGCAAAACTGATTTCCTCAAGATGGAAATCGATTATTTAGACCAAGACAGCCGTAAGTGTGTATGCAGTTACCACCGTTTTGCGTCATTTTATTCATGTGTAGCTGATAAAAATTCCTGTAATTCACTAATAAGTGCGCTGACCTATACATTTTCTTTTTGAATTATTACCAGGACATGTTGCTTAATACAATGAGGGAGTTTTATCAAATTCTATTATGTAGAACTTGAAATATTTCCAAAAATATGCAAAATTTGACATAAAACACTCCAGCTTCGTCATGTTGGTCGGAGATGCTAGATCAAAAAAATCAAACACAATCAGGTAAAAATCAATATTCGATAAAGGTTCACACCTGTCTTAATTGCTCGAGTTGGCGGGTCGAAAGGTGTGAAAAACTGACTTGATTGCAATTATCATCGTGTAAGTTTGAGGTTCGTCGCATAGAGGTGTGAATGTGTGCAAATATAGGCGGTTGGACTTCGAAATTGGTTCGACGTAAGGAGGAAGTTCGTGCAAGAGAAAACGACGTATAGAGGTTGAAATATATAGAAATAAAGAGCAAAAGAATCGGGACTTGAAAATTACTTCGACGTAGGGAGAACTTCGGCTAAGGGAGGTTCGACATAAAGAGATTTGACTGTAGTTCAGTTTGTGTCAAGCTAGCTGCGATATCGATATCGTAGCCACAAACTTGAAAAAATCAAAATTGAAAAAGTTTTCGGTTACATTATTGCAACTAGTGTCAAGCTATCTATGAGCAACCACCAGCTGCTCATCTCAGGTAGGCTAAATGGTCTTCACCATGAAATATTGTTGTAGATATGAAATATGATAAAAATACATAAAATTATACAGTGGTATACTTTAGTAATAACACTCAGGCAATCAACAACCCATAAAACAATAATTATATCTTCATTGAGAAATTTGTTATTAAATATGTACCACAATATGTTACATATACAGGGTATAGTTCTTACAAAGGTCCTTAAACATACAGTCATACGCTTTACAAAGTGAAAACCGAATGTGTCTATTCAAAGAGAAAAAAACAACATTGAAGTTTTTGCAGTGACTGGGAAAGGCTTGCGCCATGCGCCATAGTCACATTAAAATTCAAAATGTCACATCGTTTTCCCTATCGAGTGCGCCCATGTCCCTTTAAATTTTCAATCCCGAGAAAAAAGTGCTAGACATCGTGGGACGAATCTGTTTGATAATATGCATGTTTCTTTATCATTAGCTTAAGCCTATGTCATTACTGAAAACATTTTACTTGAGATACATGTTGTTTTGTGAGACTGGATATTATACTATTCATCATATAAGTTAAATAAATGATCCTGGTAAGCTGAGAAAAAAAAACTGTGTTTTAAAATTGTCACATTGATTTTCAAAATGTCACATTGAATTTCCTAACCATGGAGACATTGTCCCATTGCAAAAAATTCTTTCCCAATCACTGTTTTTGTATTAGCCACTAAATTAGATTGAAACAAGAGCCGTCAGAGACGGACAATGCTCCCCGAATAAGGCATTGTCACAATAAATATATGCCATGCAGAGCTAATATAAAGCTAACAAATGTTAAGCCCCCTTTTTCCATGACATATTTTTCATACACAAATTTTAAATAGTTTATTGTCAAGGGCATCTGATTTGCTACTCAAATATGAAATTTCATCAAATTCTGACCATTAGACTAGGAGAAATTAGAGAAAAACTGAATTTGACCTTAAGTCCCCTTTTCCCATGACGAGGCCTCAAATCCAAAAACGGGGAAAAGTACATCGGCATTATGTCCTAGGGAGTTCACATGGTAAGTTTCATTTGATTTGGCCCAAGGGTTATGGAGAAATCGCTTCGGACGGACGGACGGACGGACGGACGTACCAACGGTTGACCATATGTTGGGTACTTTGCCTAAAAACTTGTTGGATACCCCATCTTGGGTATAAAAAACAGTTCTCACGAGAGGACACTTACTGGTTATGTGTCCAAAGACACAACTGGGTATTTTAGAAATGTTGGCATCACCAACACACATTGGTAGCAATGGTACTCTGGTCATCTTTTAATGCGAAAATTCATGAATAAACAAGAGGGCCCAGGGTAGCTGACCTGAGAAATGTCGGCGAAATTCTGATCAAATAGGGACACACATGTCCCATCTAGAGTCAACAAGCATTTTCTTAGATTTGTCCTGGTGACATTGATTTTTACCCCTATGTGACCCAAATCTGAACTTCACCCGTTTATTGTCAAAATAAACATTGTGACAGTTTCATCAAACTTGGGTCAAATATGTGACCTTTATGGTTCAAACAAGGATTTCCTAAGATCTGACCTGGTGACCTTCTTTCTGACCACACATGACCCATATTCAAACTTGAAAATTCTGTGAGGGGTGTTATGGCTTCTCTGTTGCAATGCATAATCTAAATCATGAAAATAAGTAACCAAAGGAAGCCGTCAATAAGGCTCATAAAATGATACACTCTTACATGTACTTTGAAACAATTTCTAAGAGAACAAAATCAATGCCCAAAAACTGGTGCATTGTCTCATTTTGACACGGTCACTAACAAACAAAATCGTCATTTGTACAATGATGCACTCATTCATTTTTTGAAAGTAACTAACGAACACAATTTTCACTTGTACAATGATGCACTCATTCAATATTTGAATCAAAGCGCTGAAAGCGCTGAAGGCCTTGAAGAATTTGAACACATGCAGATTATTGGTATGAGAAAGTTTAAATATTCTTTAACTTCAGCAATAATCAAAGTGCTGAAAGTGCTGAAGGCCTGGAAAGTGTACGAAAAATAACAAGAGTAATATTTTAATCTTTTATTTTTTTTGAAGAAGTTTCGAACAAATTTGAACACATGCAGATTTTTGGTATAAAACAAAAGTAAGATGAACAGAAATCATCTGTATGGTATGAAACAAAAGTAAAATGAACAGAAATCTTCTGTACTGGATGGCCACTAGAATCATGGGGGCCAAATTATCAAGGATCAGGTAAGAAGGATTTCGATTATTAAATGAAGTTAAATCATTGCCGACAAATCGTGATGTTCTTTCTATATAGGCCTATCTTCACAATATATCATTTAGAACCTTATTAAATCATGAATCTGCCTATTAAAACATAACTATCTAACACATGTATACAAATACATAGATATATAAATAACAAAGTTTTAAAACAGATTAAAGAATAACAAATCGTTACTATTACCTACGGTATTGGAAAACCAAATATTTCAAGTGTGTATCGGTAATCACTGACGCGTTCCGTGTGTTCCGGTAATTACTATGCGTTCCATGGTGGTCCGGTATTTCTATAGACCCAATAGTTCTTTCGCGGTGGAAAAAACGAACATTTACGGAAAATTTTGCAATGAACAAGTTTCTTTAAATATTAGAGGAACGTCGGGTACTTTCGGACAGTTAAGCGATCGTCAGCCATTATTTAGATAGGTGAAGACAAAAACTGTATCTTATGTCACAATCAGAAAATTCTAAGCCTTTTCCCCGGCATCGGTAATGAGAAGTATGTATTAACCCTTTCCCAAACGACGAAATTTCATGGCGGTTCAATTTGTAAGATGCTGCAGACGACAAAAATGACGATAAAAACGACATAATTTAAGTAAAATATAGCCAGGACAATATTGAGACAAAAGGAGAAACTGCTGGTTATCAGCAGTTTCTTCTTTTGTTTAAATGTTTTCCCAAGCCTTTTCTTTTAGGGATGTCAAAACCAGGTCTTGTTTGGGAAAGGGTTAAGCGTATAAAACCGGGTACCATAAGGAAAACAAAATGAGTCATCAACGACAGGTTATTTCGGACACATCGGGTCTGATCGGACAGGCCGATAATCGAGCTAGATTTATTTCAAATAATTATGTTTGCACTTTTACGTAATTAATTTGGAACAATCTAAAATTTTGTTTGGAAAGGTTTTAGGTAAGATAAAATACAAATGAACGATCTAAGATATTTATTTGCAACGAGTATTTCATTAAAAAAAATAAAAAAAAAATTACGCTGATAGCTGGATTTGAACGTCGGTTCCCCGAGTTCTGAGACTTCGACATTACCACTCGACCACTGAACTTGCTATTTCATGAGAGACATAATTAATATATAAAATCATTATTTGTCCGGTTAGACCCGACGTTTCAATTTTCCTTCGGGTCAGATCGGACACCATTTTATTTCCGAAAATAACTAAAATTTCTATCATCGACAGGTAAAAACCTCTCGAAAACCTTTTAATCTTCTTTTTAAACCAGACTAAAAAAGATTTAATCGCAATAACACATCGTCATAATCTTGCGTCTGCAGGGTATCTATATTTACATATTGCTTACGATATTGATTCGGGGGAAAACCCACTAAACGTTGAGTTTTGGCGGCGAATGGATCCGCGCATAATATATGTTGCAATCGATTTCTTGATTGTAAATATTTTACGATTTTAAATGCCTTTACTACTATCAACGTATGTATTTACTTCTTTTGTAATGTACATGGGTCAAAAATCTGCATAAAGTAGTATAGATCTAATCCAGTTCCGATTTACTTTTCATCGCGCAAGAACACTATCTATCTGCGTTCAACGTTTTCACAAGATAACGATTCAGCACGCCCTGGGAAAAATGACATGCTAAATTTGGCCTTCTTCAAGGCCAAAAACTGTTTATAAAGAACGAAACTGTCACTTGCACAATGATTCAAATTCCTTTATTGGTTTAAAATCCAGTCACAGGAATGTTACAACAAAACAAACAAGAATTACAATTACAAGAAATCAAACGATGTGAAAACATATATATTACCCACGGCATTTTAATCCATGACAATAAGAATATCTTCACCACCTTTTCCATTCAACTACACAATATGGTGCACAAGATTATGAACATTGTGGAATAGTAAGAAGTAGCGAGTGATCTACATTTTCTTCTTTACTTCAAAAATTGTGAAGGCAAAAGAACAAAATGCTAGGACATAGCCTTCTCACCTTTCCTCTCTACAAATTCTGAACAAGACTTGGTTTTGATGTCCCTACCATATGGGCTTTAGAAAACATTAGGGCAAAGGAAGAAAATGTTGACAATCAACAATCAATTTTCTACTTCTGCCCCTATTTTTCTGAACAGTATTATACTAAAATCTTCAATAAAAATAAGAAAAATTTAATACAATATTTGTGCATGACACAAATTGCATCTATATAGGTATCTATGACCTTTCTATAGAGAAATTATTCAAGACCTTCATACTTTAACTCTTTTTCAAAACATATCTTTTTTTGCCTGGGTAAACATTGAGGCATAAGAAGAAAATGCTGATAGTCTGCATTTTCTCCTCCTGCTTCAATAGTCTGCATTTTCTCCTCCTGCTTCAATATTTTCTAGGCTATATTGTACACAATTCTATCATTATCAAAATGAATTAAGTTGTCTGCAACAGCTTCAAATTGAACTGCACCGAAATTTTGCCATTATGGGGAGTTAATTCTTTCCAAAACATTGCCTGATTTTAACGTTCTTTACGGATATAGTTAGGGAAAACATGGAATAAGAGGAAAGAACTAAAAGTCCCCTTCTCTCAATATTTTCTATGCTATAATATATGCATGCTTTCTACTTCGAAATCAGAAATGTTCTCGTCTGCAACTCTTTCCCAGTTGAGCTGGTCCAAGGTTTTGCCATTGAACTTTTTCCCAAACCAGACCCACTTTTGACGTCCAACAGAAAAAGGCTTGGTAAAACATTGATGCAAAAGGAGAAAATGCTGATAGCCACCATTTTCTCCTTTTGCCTCGATATTTTCTGTGATATACTGTGTACTAATCATATCATTTTTAACAACACTTTTGTCGTCTGCAGCAGCTTTCAAATAGGACAATCCTAAAATTTTCCCGTTTGGGAAAACAAATATATCGCCGCCCCTAAACCAAAACTATGTAACCTCAGCTGTCACTGTAAGATGACAATGCCCCAGACACCGCTTTGATCGTTTAAAGTTTCATACAATTTTATTTCATTATTAATTCATTGCTGTTCATGTCGGATACCCAGCAAATATTTGGACGATATAACCAGTAAATCACTGGACAAACTACCCAACAGTTAATCTCCCATTGGACTCATTTTTTTTAAATTGATGTTCATGTCAGATAACCAGCAAACATTTGGACAATATAACCA
Organism: Fragum sueziense; assembly: GCA_963680895.1. NCBI lineage: Eukaryota > Metazoa > Mollusca > Bivalvia > Cardiida > Cardiidae > Fragum > Fragum sueziense. Next base: position 27,315,092 of record OY804605.1, read on the forward strand.
GTAAATCACTGGACAACTACCCAACAGTTAATCTCCCTTTGGACTCTATTTTCTTTTAAATTGATGTTCATGTCAGATACCCAGCAAACATATGGACAATATAACCAGTAAATCACTGGACAAACTACCCAACAGTTAATCTCCCATTGGACTCATATTTCTTTTAAATTGATGTTCATGTCAGATACCCAGCAAACATTTGGACAATATAACCAGTCATTCACTGGACAGACTACCCAGGAGTTTATCTCCCTTTGGACTCAATTGTGTTTCAAATTCATGTTCATGTAAGATACCCAGCAAACATTTGGACAATATAACCAGTAAATCAATGGACAAACTACCCAACAGTTAATCTCCCTTTGGACTCTATTTTCTTTTAAATTGATGTTCATGTCAGATACCCAGCAAACATTTGGACAATATAACCAGTAAATCACTGGACAATCTACCCAACAGTTAATCTCCCTTTGGACTCTATTTTCTTTTAAATTGATGTTCATGTCAGATACCCAGCAAACATTTGGACAATATAACCAGTCATTCACTGGACAGACTACCCAGGAGTTTATCTCCCTTTGGACTCAATTGTGTTTCAAATTCATGTTCATGTAAGATACCCAGCAAACATTTGGACAATATAACCAGTAAATCACTGGACAAACTACCCAACAGTTAATCTCCCTTTGGACTCTATTTTCTTTTAAATTGATGTTCATGTCAGATACCCAGCAAACATATGGACAATATAACCAGTAAATCACTGGACAACTACCCAACAGTTAATCTCCCTTTGGACTCTATTTTCTTTTAAATTGATGTTCATGTCAGATACCCAGCAAACATTTGGACAATATAACCAGTAAATCGCTGGACAAACTACCCAACAGTTAATCTCCCTTTGGACTCTATTTTCTTTTAAATTGATGTTCATGTCAGATACCCAGCAAACATTTGGACAATATAACCAGTAAATCACTGGACAAACTACCCAACAGTTAATCTCCCTTTGGACTCTATTTTCTTTTAAATTGATGTTCATGTCAGATACCCAGCAAACATATGGACAATATAACCAGTAAATCACTGGACAAACTACCCAACAGTTAATCTCCCATTGGACTCATATTTCTTTTAAATTGATGTTCATGTCAGATACCCAGCAAACATTTGGACAATTATAACCAGTCATTCACTGGACAGACTACCCAGGAGTTTATCTCCCTTTGGACTCAATTGTGTTTCAAATTCATGTTCATGTAAGATATCCAGCAAACATTTGGACAATATAACCAGTAAATCACTGGACAAACTACCCAACAGTTAATCTCCCTTTGGACTCTATTTTCTTTTAAATTGATGTTCAAGTCAGATACCCAGCAAACATTTGGACAATATAACCAGTCATTCACTGGACAGACTACCCAGGAGTTTATCTCCCTTTGTACTCAATTGTGTTTCAAATTGATGTTCATGTAAGATACCCAGCAAACATTTGGACAATATAACCAGTAAATCACTGGACAAACTACCCAACAGTTAATCTCCCTTTGGACTCTATTTTCTTTTAAATTGATGTTCATGTCAGATACCCAGCAAACATTTGGACAATATAACCAGTAAATCACTGGACAACTACCCAACAGTTAATCTCCCTTTGGACTCTATTTTCTTTTAAATTGATGTTCATGTCGGATACCCAGCAAACATTTGGACAATATAAGCAGTAAATCGCTGGACAAACTACCCAACAGTTAATCTCCCTTCGGACTCAATTTTGTTCAAAATTGATGTTCATGTCAGATACCCAGATGATATTCAGAAAATATAACCAGTAAATCATTGGACAAACTAAAACTACCCAACAGTTAAAAATTTTACTCAGGTATTTGTAGGGTCAACATTTTTGTCCACTAAAATTAAAGCAGGACCAGTGGATTGCAATTTTTACAGGTCCTCCTCCAGACTAACAGGTCCTACATTCAGACTCAGTGAATTGTAGGAGAAACAAAGAATAAATTGTATATTCATTGTTACAACACTCCGATAGTTTCTATATAAGAGTCTGGTAAAGGGTTCTGAAATAGCTGAAATAGCTAGTCATAATTATCTCTGGCTGTCCTGTTGAGTTTATGCCTTTTCAAATTCAATATTTTGTTAAAAGTACAAGTAATTTTTGTTTATATATATGTAATTGTTACAAAGAAAACAAGAGTTGTCCGCGGACAACGTAGCTCGCCTATACGGGAGCGTGTCACAAAAACAGCAAATTTTTTAAAAGTAGGTCAAACTCCAAGGTCAAGGTCACAAGGTCAAGGATAATGGTCCCAAATGAAAGGTCTTGTCGAGATGTATCTCTGTATGAAATATCAAGGCTCTATCTCTAATAGTGCCTGAGATATAGGCCAGGTTAAAGTTTTTCAAAAGTAGGTCAAACTCCCAAGGTCAAGGTCACTAGGTCAAAGGTCATGGTCCCAAATGAAAGGTCTTGTCGAGATGTATCTATGTATGAAATATCAAGGCTGTATCTCTAATAGTGCCTGAGATATAGGCCAGGTTAAAGTTTTTCAAAAGTAGGTCAAACTCCCAAGGTCAAGGTCACTAGGTCAAAAGTCATGGTCCCAAATGAAAGGTCTTGTCGAGATGTATCTATGTATGAAATATCAATGCTGTATCTCTAATAGTGCCTGAGATATAGAACAGGTTAAAGTTTTTCAAGTGAAGACACGACGGGACGCCGACACTAGGGCTGTGACATTAGCTCCCCGGATATAAAGTCCCGGCTCGCTAAAAAGGTTGTTAGTAGGTGCCATGTCACGTCTGAATATGCAAAACAATTTGGTCAAAGAAATTTTGAAATTGCTATCAAAACTGTGTATAACTACACTAGTATAGAATCTAGTTGCTACCCCATGGCATTTTGATTGCATACATTTCCCAAACAAGGCTTAGTTTTGATGTCATTTGTAAGTAGTTATCAATCATTGATAACAAAGAGAAATAAAGAAAATTATGATCTACTTGAATGTCTTCCCTTCCCCTCGATTTCATGACAATGGGATGTGCATGTTCTGAGTTTGATTACATTATGTCCATTTTGGGAAAGGGTAAAAGATCAAGCCCTTCAACAGAGGATACATGATCAGGTGTTTGGTAATTGCCCATATCCAAGATTTTAGATCTAATGATTCCAGCTTTCAAATTGATCTAAATCTAGTAACGAAAAATTGAGGTTTGGCGAATGAGAATCATATATATAAAGAAATAATAAAGTATCATTGTATGTTGCCAACAAAAAGGTAATCTGTTCAACATATAAATTAATACGCTATCGGTGTAATAATGACAGTAAAATGCAAATTCAAAATACCTTGTTTTTAGACTTACCTCAACAGAATATATTCCTATTAAATTAAATCAAAGGTTAACTTTATACGAAGATTTGTGCACAATCACTGCTAGACTTTAGTATTTGAATGTGTGCAAGGAAAAAAAGGGTTTCTCTTTGATCTTGGGGAAATCTAAACTCACTCTGTGTGATGTAAGCAGTGATGTCACACTGTATGCATTTTTGTTTGGTTATTAAACAGCTGATTGAGCCCAGTTACAGAGTTATAAATAGAAGTTCCATTAACCTTTACCCAATAGAACAAAGTTTGCATTTGTAAATTTGGATTTCTTTTTCTATCCTCATGTTCACAATGGAAGAAAAAAGACGAAATTAAATGCATAAGATTCTCTATTCGTATGAATTCAGTAAATAAGATCTTGGCCATAATTCATGGTTTAATTCAATATTGTTAGAATTATCCTTGACTGAATGACTAAGAAAGGGTTAAGGAAATTGTAACAAAGTGAGTGGATGTTTTCAGTGGAAAAAAATAGTGGACTACAAACTTGTGCAATTTCTATAATTTTAAAGTAATAATCGGATTAGAATTCCTAAGGTAGGTGAATGATAGACTGATGAATTTCTAGTCAATTGATTTTTTAATCTAGATTCTTGTTCACAAAAAAAAACACAACAGTTTACTGCTTTCTTTGTCCTGTCAATAATTTTCCATTCAAGATGTGCCTGAAGGATGCAGTACTCGGTGGTTTTGTGATGTACATAAGTGTTACGTATGTAACACAAATCTACGATTTGTTGTTTTCTGTTGTGTAATCACAGACAATCTTCAAATAGTTTTGTTTAAAATAGGAATTTTGGGTTGGTCGCCGACTTTTTCCTATGAGCCAAAAGGAAGTTATGATGCAGATTTTTAAACTGATTTTGATGCCTTTCAACAAAATCTAAGGGGCGCTGTCTCTGAAATTTACAGGCCCGGCGGACCGGTACCAAAGGATGTTTTGCCAGTCCTCCTTAAAAATTACAGGCCTCGGGCCGACGGACTGGCGTTAATGTCGAACCCTGACTTGTAAAGTGAAATATACAGTCAGGATTCAAACAGTCACAGTTTATTGTGTGAATTATTTTGCCAATGTTGACCATTTCCCAAACAGCTGAACTTTTGACTGTTTTAATTTAAAAGCTGCTGCAGACGACATAATATATATTGCAATGACATGATTTGTGTACGAAATATCAATGAAAATATTGAGGCAAGAGGAGAAAAAAAAATTCCAAAGGGGGGGGGGGATGTCCCCACTCTCATACCCTCTTTAGTTTTGGATGTGCTAGATTGTTTTATGAATAAAATTGGAAAGACTTAAAATTTCAGTTGGGTCAATCAATATTAATGCATTCTGATTTCTCGAGAAAAAAAAATATGATAAATCAAAACAATCTTTAGCACAAGCCTTCACGACTTAAATTGCTTACAACCATCCATACAGACAATGAGATAGCGCTCGGAAAATTGATATTATTTTTTTATTCCACAAATGGCATTATAGTAACCAGAATTTTCATTTACAGGGGGAATATACGTCAAAAAACTTGATTAAAATATCGCATCCAAAAGATCGCGAAAACTAATGACAATTGCTCTAATGTCGGTAAAAACTACAAACAAACACACCTATTGTGCATAAATAGCAGTTAAAAGTTATCGTTGTTTAAACAATGTATAAAATAGTGTGAAATATGGTCGTATTCGACAAATTTTCTTGTCAAATATAATCAAACTAACTTACTCGACTCGACGGGAAAATGGAGTGGTTCCACGCGCGCAAGAGACGTCACGCAATAAAGCCGGGAACAAAAAATACGAACGGTAACTCATTTCCGGTGCTTGGCGGATATTCACCGATGGTATCCGAATGCATTTTTCGGCGCGAAATCTAAATTTAGAATTTTCCGATTAGTGGAAGAGTCCGAGATACGGACGAATTGTTGGACAAAAAAAAGTCTAATGTTTTATTGGGTATTTCGTTTGAAGTAACCAACAACAGTCTCATATACGTAATAAAATTACTCCTGTTATTGGGTATACCCAACAAGGGAAAAGTAACCAATAAGTGGCCTTTGAACATAAAAAATAGCCAATAATGGTCACTGGTAAACACGGACGGACGGACGGACGGACGGACGGAATGACGGACGGACAGGACGGACGGACGGACAGACAAAGCGGCGACTATATGCTCTCCCTTCGGGGAGCAACGGACGGACGGACGGACGGACGGACGGAATGACGGACGGACAGGACGGACAGGACGGACGGACGGACGGACAGACAAAGCGGCGACTATATGCTCTCCCTTCGGGGAGCATAAAAATCTTGACCCAGTACAGTGTTTTTTCTCATAGTTTTGGGAACGGGTCCGAGACCAGGCAAATTGGGAAAAATGCGTTGTTTTGTCAAAAATTGGGAAAAAAATTCATCACAGACTCCAACAAAATTGAGTCCTGTGCATAGTTAACTATTTGAAATCAACTGAAGGGACTTCTAGTTTGTCTCTGGATACTTTTTTCTCAATATATGAAAGGGAATGATGGAATTTTCATTAAAAAAGAAGGAACGGCTTTTGCATTGGGAATTTTCTTTCTAGATTTTCGGAAAAAATTACCCTATTTGGCATTGGGAACGGGTCCTTTTTACGGACCCGTCCAAAGAAGGAGAAAAAACCCTGCAGTATAACTCCAATCCATTTAATTCAATTAATCAATCAAGCAAACTATCAATTATAGCCAACAAATGAGTTTCTTGGTTATTTTCATAATGGTCTTTATTAATTCATACTAACTACCAAATACATTATTTCAGATATTATCTTCGTTGTTTTCATCATTATATTGGTATAAAATCATTTAGCCTTCAGCAAAAGCACATAAAATACAGTAGAGAGCCTAATTAAAGTCAAATCATTGCTTTAACCAAAACTCACATCCCTTCCTGTTGAAAGTCAGTGATTGATTTAATTACCATTATAGGTCCCGATAAATAGTTACTAGCTAGAGATGCTCTGTCAAGTCATTTATACCTTTTGACAAACTTCAGGCCATGTCACTGAGCTTCAATCAAATCTTGGTCATCATGTCTTGGTAGCAATAGCTTATTGGAATTGTACAATTATCGATACAAAAGCATTAATTTGAACCAGTTTGAATTTTTTTCATATCAGTAATAAGATGTGACAGAACTTGTATTGCATATAATGTGCATTGAAATAATCTTATTGCCGTTAAATTTGAAACTGCAACGTAAACATTAATTTTTCAAGGACTTCAGCATTTTCCTATTCCACATTTGATTCATCAGACTGGATGAAATGGGTGGTTAGTCTGATTAAAAATCAAGTTGCACTTTAACTGAAGGTATTTTCAAAATAAAACTACACTGTACTGATAGAAAAATGGTTAACCTGTTGTCAGGTAATTCTTACTAGATTCAATATAGCTTAATTTTGAAGTTTGACCATGCTAAACTTGCTCCATTACAACAAATAGGGAGGATTTGTAACCAAAACCCGACAATATTGCAACTATTAAAATAATAACTCATCTTATCGATCCTCTTCACAATATTAACCTCCAGTCCAGCATACTTCAATATCAACATCACAAAACTGTCATCCTTCAAACATACGAATTAACCCATACCCATACAACAGGGGTCTCGTTTGCCAAAATTTGGGGCCGTTAATGGGCCCCATTCCCAATGGCAAAAAGTATCTTTTTTTCCCAATTCTCTGGTGAAAATTCCCAATGAGGACCTAGAATGCCCCATGTTAAGACCTAATCTTCATTTACAAACATTTTGAAGACAGTTTTAGAGTAGATTCTCAAACAAGAGTATGTACAAATGCATTTTACACCACTAAAGTCTTATTTGCAGCTGAAACTGAGTGAGAGTATGAATACAAACTTGTTATAGTATTTCCCAATTTAGGTTAAAATGTCGCTATTTTTCCCAATTTCACTGGCCCCTGGCCCCAAACACTAGAAGACCTGAAGGTCTTGATTCGCTCCACAGGCCTGAATTTCATGTAATATTTAATCCAAGTTTTGATTAGATTGTTCAATGCTTGTGTTTCATAGAGCTAAAAGAAAGTAACAAAACACTAGATTGTTCAAAATGTGTGGTTCTTGAAGCAAAGAAAGTAAAATTACATGTTTGCCATTTGAGAAAGGGTAAAAGGAAATGGGAGAACATTCTAGCTTAGGATGTCACAAGCAATTTAAATCTTCCTTCTTCCCAACAGATCTAAATTAACAGAACATTGATTACTCCAAAATATTTCATATTTCTAAAAATAGATTTTGAGCTAAAAATAGATTCTGGGAAAAACCTGTTTCCAAAAATAATGCAAATGGCTGTCAAACCTGAATTTCTTGTAAAATCAAGTACAAGTTTTCACTAGATTTTTCAATACATGTTGCTCTTAAAGCAATTACAAAGTAACTAGAAAACTGAAGCTTTGCAACAGTCTTTATTAGAGTGACTTCGGCTGTTAGAGTGAAAAAAAAAGTCACAATTAGCAATTTTGTCAAATTGAAAGGCATATAACTGATGATTTTATATTCCTTTCTAGCTACGAATCACACTAAAGCAAGATCCTAACTTCACCTTATCACCTACATCTTTTTTAAGTTTTGACCTGATTATTCAATATTTGTGGGTGTAAAGAGTGTAAAATCAAAGTCGAAAACAACAATTTTGTCAAATTCAAGGGCAGATAAATCATGATTTAAGATTCATATGAAGCTGAAAATTACACCAACACAAGATCTTATGGCCAGTAAGATAATGTGAAAGTTTTATGTTGATTGGTGGATATTTATGGTTGTTTGAGTAAAAATAAGGCCAAAAATGGTAGTTTTGCCAATTTCAAGGGCACATAACTCAAGAAGTAATATTCAGATCAAGCTGAAAATTGTACTCAGGCAAGATCTTATCAGCACCAACATTCTGACCAAGTTTTGTTTTGATTGATCAATATTTGTAGTGGCTAGAGTGAAAACAAGAGAAAACAGCCGTTTTTTAATTCAAGGGCAGATAACTCCAGACTTTATGGTTCAATCAGAATTAATTGAAGGAATCTGATAGAGGACCACCTAAGGATCATTACTGTGAAGTTTGATTGAAATCCATCAAGTAGTTTCTGAGGAGAAGATTTTTAAAGAAAATGTTGACGACCGGACGCACGGACGCACGCACGACGGACACAACGCCATGACAATAGCCCGCTGGCCTGAAGGCCAGTGGAGCTAAAAAATTGGTAGCAAGACCCCTGTACAATGAGGCCTTCTGATACCCCACACGATAATGGCTATAGAAAATATTATGGAAAATGAAGAAAATGCTTGTGACAAGCAATCTTTTCATTTCCAACAATGTTTTTCACAAAAAATACTTTTCCAACAAGAGCTGTCACTGTAAGATGACAATGCCCCCGACACCGCTTTGATTTTAAATTATGGCCAATCTATGTTCAAGGTCATCCAGGGGTCAAGGTCACCAAAGTATGTGCCTACAGAAAGGTAATGTACCAAGGAATGTTGTGGTAAAGTATGAAGCGAATATGTTAAGTAATAAGGAAGTTATGGCCAATGTTAAAGTTTTTGGACGGAATGACGGACGGACGGACAGACAGACAGACGGACGGACAGACGGACGGACGGACAAGTCAAATTTATGATGCCTCCCTATCGGGGGCATTAAAAAAAATTCATGCAAATGACATTGTCATCTGCAAAACCTTTGAATTTGGACAATCATAAAACTTAGCCGTCTGGAAATGGGTTAAATCCTTCCACAAACAACAGACACACTGTATCATAGTTTTACTCCAAAAGGTTTAATCCTCTCCAAATCTATAACTTATTTCTATTAACTTTACAGACAGAGCCTCCAGAAAACATCAAGGAAATGGAAAAAAATAAACTAAGTATTATTTTCTCCTATCCCTCAATTTTATATGCTTTTAAATTGCAGATTTGCAGCAAGACTTCTGACATTGCTTATTTTGGCTTTGTCTAAAATAATTTTTTCTAGAAAATGGCTACATTAATTCACATAGGACACGCAAAGTTAATACATGTATTCCACCATCAACACACACACAGGGCCGATAATACTACACTACTATAACATTGAGTTTTACCTTACAAGGTAAAGGCTTAATTTGATTCACAAAAGATGTAAAATATTCCACCTTGTATACTCCTCTCACTTGAAACTGAAACCTGACTGACCTGACCTATCTCCTCACAATGGAGAATAATAAAGGGGGGTCACTCTTCCTGCCTCAGCAGGCAGCCATTTAAATATACCCTTGTCACGCTTCTCTTAACCCTGTCAGTAACTTTCCTTCATTTAATGGTCAAGAAATGCTTAACAAAGAGAGAGAGACGTTTTTTCGCGGTCAATGTATTCCGTCGGAGTTGTTGATTTTCTGCATTTAATTTCAACATTTCTACTATGAATTGTCATGCAAATTTTGCCATCTGCAATATCGGTTGCATTTCAATTTGGTGTTGCCTCCAATACCACGTAACCTTCTTTTGTTTGAGTGTCACAAAAAGGGTTGACAAAGTTTTGATTTTGAACGGTCATTGTTACCGAACATTTTCCTTAATCGTCCAACATAGTACAATGGGTACCACACGCCAATTATTCACAAATGGTTTCAAATAATTTCTATCCTATTTGTCACTACAAAACGAGAGTGATTAGCATTATATGACCCATCAATTAAAACAAATTTTTTTTTTCTTTTGCCTCAAAAACTATATCATAGAGGATGTCAAACCATGGCTTGTTTTGGAAAGATTAAACCAAGATTATTTACATTTTTCTTAAATTCTGCATTCAATGAGAATGTGAATTAAGATCAGAAACATTGCTGTATGATAAAGGTTAAGTATTGACCGAGATCACCAGACAGACAATGTAGACAGACCAAGTATCAATTACAACTGATCATTAGCAATCATTGTTGTAAACACTACAACTTGTAATCAATACTATCAAATTAAAGATCAATCTTCTTTAATTTAATTACTTCAAAAGTTATCTCTGTTTCATCTTCTCACATTTAACCCTTTCACAGAAGACAACAGTTCAGAATGGTCCAAATTCATAGATGTATCACAAGACAAAATAAAATGTTACCAAATACTAAAACTTATGTGTTTTATAGCATCATGGAAATATGCAGGGGATAAAGATTAAATTATGGAAGTAAGCATTTATTTCTTTTCCCTCATTTTTTTAGCATGGAAAGTGTTGACAGAGAAGGAGAAAATGTCAGTAGTCATGATTTTCTTTCTTTTCTCTCAATGTTTACCAAATCTTTCTCTTTCAAGAACACCAAGATATATCCCCATCAAGAATGACTTGTCGCTTTCATTATGCAGACATATTCAACCCTTTCCGCAAAAGGACCTCTTTCTGGCATCAATTAAAAATACCTATTGACAGCAATGAGAGGCCAAGGGATTCTCCATTTACTTTGAAATATTGTCAAGCATGTAATAGACAAATTATATACACAAAGTTGCATTAATTTTGTCATCTGCAACTCCTTCAATTTGGACTAGCCCATTTCTCTTTTCAAAAAAGGGGTTTCTAAATTTACTTAATCATTTCAAAGTGCATTTCTATTGCATCTTTACTTTGCACATTTCAGAATGAAGTTTCAAGTCAATGTACAAAACATGCAGCTTTCATTATACTAAAGGTTCAGTGTCACACAACTAAGCATCAACATCACATACAAAACAGAATTTTGCTCTACAGATTACCATTTTTGGATGTGCTCCAGCGCATGTGTGACTTGGTCTGTATGGAGAGGTTTAACCATTTCAGTGATCAAAGAATAACGTAAAATCCTTTTATTGTTGTACTCAAAATATCTAATTAAGGCAATGCAGCCATTATGAAACAAGAAGTGGAAAGAATTACAAATCCTTATTTATTAACCCTTTCCCAAACAAGACCTGGTTTTGACGTCCCTTATATCAAAGGCTTGGGAAAACATTGAGACAAAAGAAGAAACTGCTGATAACCAGCAGTTTCTCCTTTTGTTTCAATATTTTCTGTGCCATATTTTACACAAATCCTATCTTTGATAAATTCCATTTTGTCATTTGTTGCAGATTTTGAAGCGGATCGCCCTTATATTTTGTCGTTTGGGAAAGGGTTAATAGCCCCTGAATTGGATTAAATAAGTTAAACCAAACAGCATGAAGCAATACTTTTTCTCACTCTAAAACAAAGCTTTAACATTGAGAGACAAGAGGAATATTATGATGACAATGAGCATTTCTCCTTTTCTCACAATAATATCTTGGAGAATCAGACACAGCACTACTCACTAGATAATCAGCATAATGATACTTTCACTATGCTGATTTTCAATTGAGTAAAATTCAATTCTGATAATAACCAAATTTTGTTGACTATACATCATCAAAGCAGATTATTAATGACCTTTTCTCAAACCTGGAGTGAATGTCAAAGAAATATTGTGGATATAGCAGAAAAAGTTTATCATCAGCTTTTTCTTTTTTTTGCCTAAACATTTTGCTAAACCTTTTCTATAATGTTCATCAAAACCATATGTCTTGGTTTTAAAAAGTTTTAAAAAATGCATGGCTAGCGATTTGCCAGTAATAGAACGATGCATCAAAACAACAGAACATAATTCATGATCATTGTGGGACATTTAGGTTTACTTGAACACATCAAAAAGGTTCTAATCTTAAAGTCAATCTTTGTAAGTAATAAAAATATTAATAGTGTGGGAAATTTTATTACAATGTGATCAGTTTACCCCTTAATACAACTGTAATTTCAAGTCCTAGTCTTTTAGATCAATTGGTTTGAATACTCGCTCAGTGAACATGCATCAAACATTCAATTTTGCTTTGGACAGAAATGATTTACAGGTTGACCATTCTATATGATATTTGATTTCTTGAAAAAAAATTTTACATGCTTGCTAAGGTTAGACAACCTGGCATGGGTCCCTTTAACTATATTTCTTTTTTTATTTGAACACAATGACATACAGTAATCAAAGGAAGTAAAATAATCATATTGTACAGAGATAAATCCCCAAAATTTATGACAATTTTGACAAGTTATGCATTTATTGAATACCTTGTTTACTTTGATCTGTTTCACAAAATAATTAGTTTCACAATTTCACAGTGTTATAATGAAATATAACAAACCCTTTCCTGAACAACAAAATTGAAAATGGTCTGAATTCAAGAGTTACCAACAACAAAACATAAAAAATAGGGAATGATTGTATCAGGTCTATTGAGACATAGTTTTGGACAAACAAATAGTATTTTGTGGGTGTTTTTAAAAGATCTTGTAACTACCTCTTGATTCAAGCGGTATTTACGAGATTTTGTAACAACATGGACAGTTGATCAATTCATAATGACAAACCCATTCTATTTTTAGCACAAAATGCATTGCTATTGGATAGCTGTCCAGTAAGTCTGTAATTCTTTGATCTTCATTCATTGAACTTTGACATCAATATTCATAAATTTTATGGTCTATGCTTTTCTAAACTGTTCTTATTTACCAAACAAGACCTGGTTTTAACGTCCCTGGTGGGATATGTTTTGGAAAACATTGAGGCAAAAGAAGAAAGTGCTGATGATCAGCACTTTCTCCTTTTGCTTCAATATTTTCTGAGCTATATCATCCAACCATGATTAACATCCATTTTGTTAGCTGCAGCAGCTTTTGAATTGGATCACCCTAAAAAATAATCTTTTGGGAAAGGGTTAATTTTGAATGAACTATGGGTTTTTTGTCCATCCTTTAAGTTATTTTATCTGTCCAATGTTTATACGTGCCCTGCAGAGTTTGGGGACGATCATCTGAGTGTAAACAAATAAATTGACCACTGTCATCTTAGTAAACTACACTTACACAAAGTTCAACCTTTTCCCAAACAGCAAACATTACAGTCTGAATCAATTTGAAAGATGCTGCAGCCATTACACTTCAGACGTTGAGAGGATTTTAATAAATAAACAACAACAAAAAATATTAAGACAAAAGGAGAAAATGCCAGTAATGGATATTTTCTCCTTTTGCCTCACTGCTTTCCCAAGCTGCTTAAGGCTATCAAAAGCAGACATTGTTTGGGAAAGGATAAAAAAAAACAATTTAATAAAAGGATGGAAATAAAGAAATTGCTTTTCTTAATGTGACCATGGGTCCAAAATGTTTTTATCAAGGTCAAGATGTTAAAAATCAAATGTTTAGGCAATCATAATTAATATGAACAAAATGTTGATAAAACACATTTTCACCTTTTTGCTCTTTAATTTCTGTCCCGTATAATGCAGTTTTTTGCATTTCATTTTTTTTATAAAATTTGACAAATGGAAACTATCCTGACATTTACTAAATGCTAACATGATAATAATATGTCTTTTCCTTCTTTAGTTACAGGACATAATAAATGACCTGGCAGATCATCTCTAGCTCTTAGCTAGGGATGCTCCGACAGGTCATTCATCATGATCTATATCATCACTGAATTGGTGATAACTCTCAGTTTCGTAGTAATCCCCCTTTACAAGTGGGTGTGGCTAACTATTTAGTCAATTAATCTTGACCAGATTTGATGATGACAGTATCTATTATTTAACTCTTTCCTAAACAACAAAATGTTAGGGTTGTCTAATTCAAAAGCTGCTGTAGACTACAAAGGGATGTTGTTAAAGATATATTTTGTGTATATTATAGCACCAAAAATATTGAGACAAAAGGAGAAACTGCTGGTTATCAGCAGTTTCTTCTTTTGTTTCAATGTTTTCCCATGGCATTTCTTCTAGGGATGTCAAAACCAAGTCTTGTTTGGGAAAGGGTTAATGACCTGTAGCTATATAAACTATGTTACCTATAGTAGGTATAGCGGACGAGAATTGACCAGGCAGAGCATTCCATTCAATTAGCATGGGCGGCTCTGCAAGGTCATTTCTCGTGAGGTATAAGTAGGCTGAATAAATAGATGTGACCATACATACAGAATTGTCATAACCCAACCTTTATTCTATCAACACTTGCACAAATTCTAATGCTTGACAATTATTTATGCATATAAGATTTCATCAACAAACAAAATCGAATTTACCAATGCATTTCAGTTATATCATTATATCGACCAATTTCTTCATTTTCCAAATAGACCAAGAACTGTAAAATTCCATTCACTTTAAATTATCGTTTGCAACAGTCTAAAACTTTGTGGTTTGGTGATTATAGGTTAAGTTTTTCTACCATATCATCTGAAATCTGAACCCTGTTATTCCATTCTGTCATATCATTTCTGTCATCTGGTAAAGGATCACCATCTGTTATTTGTCCATTTTTATTCTCATCTCTTATAATAATTAACCAGATGTCACAATTTCAGACATGTCTGTATCCAACTAAATAATTCAGTAGTAATGAAAGTAGACAATAATGCAACTTGTTAACCCTTTCCAAAACGATAAAATTTTTAGGGTGGTCCAATTAGGAGGCTGCTACAGACGACAAAAGGGATATTGTTAAAAATAGAATTTGTGTATAAGATAGCACAGAAAATATTGAGACAAAAGGAGAAACTGCTGGTCATCAGCAGTTTCTTCTTTTGTCTCAATGTTTTCCCTATAAAGTTCTAATAGGGGTGCGCAAACACTTATGTCAGGTATGAAGCAAATCAGACGGTAACCGTAGGAGTTGTCTGCACATGATCTGACAGACCGACCAACCAACCGACTGACCTTCCAACATTGTATGCTGGGGTATGAGAAGGTTTGAAGCAGAAAAAGATCAGCAAGATCCAGCTAATCCCTTGTATTTTTATGCCTTCTCTGATTCAAACCATTTTCAGATTGTTTTCTTGCGCTTTTCTATTAACCCATAACCAAATGACAAAATCTTGGGTTAGTCTAAATTCATAGATGTTGCAGACAATTCAAAATAAGTGATTTTTCACATTTTTGGTCCTTTTGTGTAGAAAACATAGTGGGAAATGAAGAAATTGCTTGTCACAAGCAATTTCTTCGTTTTCCACAATGTTTTCTATAGCCTTTTTCTTTGAGGGAGTCAAAAAGAGTCAATGTGTGGGAATGAGATTAGTCCTTTCACAACCAAGCCCTCATAATGCAAGTAATCAGCCTTTTTTCCTGTTTCCCACTACTGTCTAAGCCATACCATACAACAGTTTTCTGTGATGCTCTTTCAATTGAATTTTTTTGTGTCAGCAGTATATTTGAACTTGATGTACAACACAATTTTATGGTGGTCCAATTTGACAGCTGCTTTTGGCGACAAAATTGATAATGATAGTACTTGCATACATAATATCTCAGAAAATATTTAGGCAAAGAGAGAAAATGCTAGTCATCAGCACTTTCTTCTTTTGCTCTAATATTTTCCAAAGCCCTGTGAATAAGGGATGTCAAAACCGGGTCTTTTTTGGCGGAGGGTTTACCCATTCCCAAACATTGACGCTTTTTGGCGCCCTTCAAGATAAAGGCTTAGGAAAAAGGTTGTGGAAAATGAAGAAACTGCTTTTCATTAGCCATTTCTTTATTTACCACTATGTTTTCTACACAAGCTCACCCAAAAATGTAGAGTTCCATGCATTTGAAATTTTTGTATGCAGCACCTTTGAATTTTGGCCAGTCTAAAATTTGTCATTTGGATGGAGGTTTAATTTCAATTTGTAGAGGATAATACAAGAACTCACCTCTTGAATTTTTTGGCACTAATGCGGACCTGAAAGGCTACATTAAACAGTGTGTCTTCATCCTTCTCAAACTTGACACTGATCTCCTTCTGGAAGAAGTGCAGCATCCCCTCCATATCCATGGACAGTAACTCTGACTGACTAGACTGTAGTATTGCAATACCAATACGGAATATCACATCCATACCCTGTCAATATAAACAACAATGTCATCATGAATCAAAACAAACAACCATATCCATGGACAGTAACTCTGATTGACTAGATTGTACTATTGCAATACCAATACGGAATATCACATCCATACCCTGCAAATATAAGCAACAATGTCATCATGAATCAAAACAAACAACCATATCCATGGACAGTAACTCTGACTGACTAGACTGTAGTATTGCAATACCAATACGGAATATCACATCCATACCCTGCAAATATAAGCAACAATGTCATCATGAATCAAAACAAACAACCATATCCATGGACAGTAACTCAGACTGACTAGATTGTAGTATTGCAATACCAATACGGAATATCACATCCATACCCTGTCAATATAAACAACAATGTCATCATGAATCAAAACAAACAACCATATCCATGGACAGTAACTCTGATTGACTAGATTGTACTATTGCAATACCAATACGGAATATCACATCCATACCCTGTCAATATAAACAAAAATATCATCATGAATCAAAACAAACAACCATATCCATGGACAGTAACTCTGACTGACTAGATTGTAGTATTGCAATACCAATACGGAATATCACATCCATACCCTGCCAGTACAAGCAAACAGACACTCTTATTACGTTCAACCCATTCCCAAACTGCAATCTTTTAGAGTGATCCAGATTGAAAATAACTGCAGGATGACAAAATGGATATTCAAAAAGGTATCATATAATATGTTAAATATAGTACCGAAAATTTTGAAGCAAAAGGAGATAATGCTGATTATCAGCATTTTCTTCTTTTGCCTTAATGTCTTCCCTAACCTTTTCTTCTAAATTGTCAAAACCCATTCTTGTTTGGGAAAGGAATAATTTACCTACATTCCTTATATCATAATACAAGGGAGACAATTATGCTACTAAAATGTAAATATTGCACATTTGTTTCCCTTGAAAGTGTTCCCCCTCTTTCAATGGGAATGAATTTTGTGCTAAACATACAAAAGGTTCACATGTACAGATTGATAAATTGTCTGTGTTTTTATAATGTCTCCTATGTACAGCTTATATCAAGCCAAGTCAGTTACACCCACCAAATAAAAATGCTTGTCCGAAATAACGTCATGGTTTTCTTGATAAAATAATTCCCTATTACAATTGTAGGATATTTCAGAAGCTACACTGACCCTTTACCAAACAACAAAACATACATTCAACACCTAGCATGAGCTTTTGTGTTCTAGATAAGGTTTCATCATCCATTTTTTCACTTAATTACCATTTTTTTTTAGTATTGTTTACATAAGATAGGAGAGACCTCATCTGGATGACATCAACCGGCGTAAAAGATTGAGGTGTTTTCTGCTTACATTCAGGATTGGAAAAAAAAACAATTCTTTTGTTTCTTTCGCTTAAATTCTTTTTGTC
This sequence comes from Fragum sueziense, assembly GCA_963680895.1. Taxonomy (NCBI): domain Eukaryota; kingdom Metazoa; phylum Mollusca; class Bivalvia; order Cardiida; family Cardiidae; genus Fragum; species Fragum sueziense. Next base: position 27,332,866 of record OY804605.1, read on the forward strand.
TATATTCAATAAAATTTATCAATATGCACTCAAATACTAGTAAATGAAAAAGATGTTGAGAAAAGTGATTTTATATATCATTTTGGGTGTTTTGACTTTATGTAAGGAATGAATTTGCTTGATAACTTACAAGGTTCATTCGGCATGACAATCTTGTTCGTCTTATTTTCAATGAAGATTACAATCAAAAGTCATTAGATCAGTCTATATCGGCTTCCAGAGTCATCATCATCAACCCTTTCCCGAACGACAAATTTTTGGGTGTTCCAATTCAAAGGCTGCTGCAGACGACAAAATGAATGTTCATAAAGACAGAATTCGTGTAAAACATGGCATAGAAAATATTGAGACAAAAGGAGAAACTGCTGGTTATCAGCAGTTTCTTCTTTTGTCTCAATGTTTTCCCCAACCATTTCTATTAGGGACGTCAAAACCAGGTCTTGTTTGGGAAAGGGTTAAATTTTTTCAGGCCCTCAATAAGTCCTCTGCCCAGTCTCGATCAGTCTTCCTGTCCAAATCTGACAGTCTAAGGGGTTGGTGTTGGGTAATTATAACAATCTCACTGTCTTATTACTATGTTAGTTTGTTAACCAACAAACCAAACAACAAAATTCTAGGGTGATCCACTTCAATGAATTACACAAATGACAAAATGGAGGTTTTTAAAGATAAGGTTTGTGTTAAATATGTCACAGAAAATATTGAGACAAAAGGAGAAACTGCTGGTTATCAGCAGTTTCTTCTTTTGCCTCAATGTTTTCCCAAGCCTTTATTATTAGGGACGTCAAAACAAGGTCTTGTTTGGGAAAGGGTTAAAGGAAGCTATAGATAAGAAAGATAAATGTGGAGTTATATTTACCTCAGAAATAAATAGATCCATAACACGACAAGCAACATTTAGTGGAACAACGGTGGCGAACAATGTTAAAAACCAGGACGACGCATACATAGATGTGTAAAAACTCTGGGTTTGAAAATGAGTATATAAGTCAGGTAACACTTCCTGAAAGTAAACATGGAAATTCATATCATGTTTCTTATAGTCCAAACAAAATTTTTCTACATACCTAACAAAGTCTACATACCTAACAGAAAATGATTTGGAAACATTGACACAAAAGAAGAAATGCTGATAATCAGCATTTCCTACTTTTGTCTCTATATTTTATGAGCTAAAGTGTGCAAAAATCCCCCCTATATCTGCATCTGTTTTGTCATGTGCAGCAGTTTTCAAACAAGAAAACTGTAAATATAATAATATGCTGTGTAGGAAAAAGGTAAGTAACTGATCCATCCCTTGCTGCATCCATTACGGTAATCACTTACAAATTTTACATACTAGAAAGACAAATTACCCATCAATTAGTAAAAGGAAGGCCAATATGTATTATGTAGGTGATTTAAAATGATATAACTGTTATTAAGTTTCTTTTATCTGAATCTTTACTGTTCAGTTGGAATGGTCACAGGAAATATGGAAAAGGGAAAACACTGACAGATATCAAGAAATTGCTGCTAATCAGAAATTTGTCCTTTTCCCTAAATGTTTTCTGCCCTTTAACATACGCATCTTCTGTTTTTGACATCAATTATTTTGTTGTCTACAAATCCTTTTATACTGGACTAGTATGCTGTCTAGATATGGGTAACAAAACCTGTGTTGTATGTACCTGAATCAGACATTCCAGTTTGTGCATGCACAAGCCCAGCTCGGCCATACTAGGTTTAAATAACTCTCTGAGACGATAGTCCTGCATCAACTTTACCAACACAGCAAACGCTTCTTCTTCTGGCATCTACAATACACAGTTACAGTTGTCATACAGTTTCATTAACAGTTTTACACTTTTCCTAAATAGCCAGCAGCTCCACCACATAATAAAACTTTTATCTGTGTTTTCAGTAAGCAGAATGGAAAGGGACTTCACAAATCATAGTTTGTTTTATAGCAAAACCTTATAACTACAGCTATAATTAAGCTGGAGTTACCAGGTTTCACAATAACTGACAAATTATTTCACAATAAATGCATACGTAAGAGATGTGTTTGTGAAACACTAATGCCCCCGAAAATGCTAATGTTAAGTTTTCATGTTAAGTTTTTGGAATGACAGACAGACGCACAGACACAGACGGACAGACAGACACAAGTAAAACAATTATGCCCCTATCTTTCGATATGGGTGCATCAAAAAAGTTGAACAATGAACATTGATGAAAATTGAATATTATTCATTCTTTATATGGTTGGTGTTAATGCAAAATCTTGTATCTCATTTTTTGGAAGGTTTTATAGGGGATGAAAAAAATTTAACAACTTTTCCGAAACTGAAAGGTTTTACTTGAAATTCGCACATATTAGTCAAATGTAATTTGTTATTAATACTGATAAGTAAAAATATCCCAAAACCTGCAAGAATGGTCTAAACTGGACATAATGAGATTTTTCTTTGAAAATCACAAACATCAGGCATTTACACAAATGACATATAACAACTTTGTGTGAATCGGAAAATGCCTAACATGGAAGCTTTTGCACTCAAGAGAGATCACTCTAAAGATGTAAGTTGAGGTAAAAAAAATCCTGTCAGAGTTAACTTCCTTATTATTAATTAAAGTCTAAAAGATATTGCAATCAGCATCTTGTCGTTGTTAATGCAAAACCTTGTATCTTGTTTTTGGAATATTTTAAAGGGGAGGGAAAAACTTCTAATAACTTTTCCCAAATTAAAAGGTTTTATTTGAAATTTGGAAATATTGTTCACAAATATTGTGTTATTCATTCTGATCAGTAAAAATATCTGCTAGAATTGTCTTAACTGGACACACAAGATTTTACTTTGAAAATCGCAAAAATCGACATACGAGGTTTTGCATTTACACCAACAATCTGTTTAATGTATGCAAATTGCATCATTAATAGTACTTGTTCTCTTGTTTCAAAGAACTTGTTCTATAGTAAAAGTTTACAAGAAAGTTTGGAACACAACATAACCAACACAGTAGCCCTTATTGTACAAAAATATTGTGATAAAACAAATGCATTGTACTAACCTGCATAAGAAGAAGGCCTACAATAAAGCCACTACCTTGACAATATCCCACCTCTCTATCATGGAGGGAGTACGCCTGAAATGGATGCAATCCCAAATGTTATGATCAATATATTCCTTATTCAAAATTGTCTACTAATTGGAAAGCTGATAGTAATACAAACACTAAATCAAATGGAAGTTTTTACATGTACTTTAACCCTTTCCCAAACAAGACCTGGTTTTGACGTCCCTAATAGAAAAGGTTTGGGAAAACATTGAGACAAAAGAAGAAACTGCTGATAACCAGCAGTTTCTCCTTTTGTCTCAATATTTTCTATACAATATTTTACACAAATTATGTCTTTAATAACTTCCATTTTGTCATTTGTGACACTTTTAGAAGTGGATCACTCTAATTTTACCGTTTGGTAATTGGTTATCTTGCTTACTTTCATAACATGAAAGAGACTCTCCTGGCCCACTCCGTCCTTCTCCTTGAAGAAGTCATGTTCGGGGAATGTGCGAGCAATGTCCCGTCGTATCATCTTCTCACTGGGAGACTTCTGTTTGAGATACTCTACGTACATATCCTTCATCGGGGAACGATTCACGTCCAGTATCAGCTGCCAGGCCAGACATCGGAACGGGTTAGGTATACCCTTACGCACTAGTTGCTGCAAAACAAGACAAAATATCATTCATATTGCTGCTTTACAACGAAAGACTTAAAATTACAGCTTAAAACAAGATGCACTTACAAGGATTTTGTTAAAAAGTGACAATATCTAAAAGTGCAAAACATCATTTTTTTAAAATAATTTTTCACCTTACTTTATTTGTTTTGATTAAGTTTAATGTCAATTTCATAAATTTCTTTCTCCAAAAATTGGCATTTGGAGAGAAATAAAGGGCAAAACCACATTAATCCTTCTTCTTTGCGGGTGGGGGTTATAAATGTTATAATACTAGGAAGGACTGTACAGACATTACAGGCCGGGTGGGGTATACATGTTATAATTTGAAGGACTAAAGCAGATGTACCTTTATAAAAGCTGGTTTCTTTTTAGCACTTGCCCAATCATTGACTAGTTTTCCCCAGATCTCCCAGATGTTGCTGCCTGGATTAGCTGAAAAAATACAGTTCAATTAACTACACATCAAATAATTTCTGAGTTAGGAAAAGCAAAGTCATGCAATATCGTAAATAGAATCTTATGAAGGATGTAATATATTTTCACCAAATGATGAATTGTTTATGAATGATCTAAATGAGATGAGCAAGCAGCTGGGTGCTAAGATTGAACAGAAATGCCAGGTTAGGTACTCCAGCTGCAGTTATAAAACAGAAATACCATTAAAGCCTAATCAAATCAAATCAATCAATCAACGTAATATATTAACCAATTACCAGACAGCACAGTTCAAATTTTTAAGGTGTTGCAGACGATGATATCAAGTTGATCAAATAATGAAGAAATTGCTTTTCAATCATGTTTTCTCATGCCTTTCTGTTGAGGGGCGTCAAAATGCAACATTATAATGGGAATAGGTTAAAATAAATTCATCCCTACACCCGTACCTGTTTCCTCCTCCTGTATATGACCAGCAGAGTTGACGGATATGTTACTGGTGGAGGAACCTTTACGAGAGTGACCCAGGTTAGGTGACGGGACCACGGGACCGGCTGTAGATCCAGATCGCGAGTGTGTCGGTGTTAATCCTTTACAGGACTTCTTGTCTGCTTCTAACAACCTGCAGGTAGACATTAACAATGGTAAAGAGTTGATGATAGTCTAACAAATTAGCTCATTTCAAAAAAGATATTTCTAACCCATTCCCAAACAGCAAAGAGTTGATGATAGTCTAACAAATTAGCTCATTTCAGAAAAGATATTTCTAACCCATTCCCAAACAGCAAAGAGTTGATGATAGTCTAACAAATTAGCTCATTTCAGAAAAGATATTTTTAACCCATTCCCAAACAGCAAAGAGTTGATGATAGTCTAACAAATTAGCTCATTTTAGAAAAGATATTTTTAAACAATTTACATTTTCATGTGGGTGGGGGTTGCATATTTTTGGTCAATTTTTTCATGTCAACTGTCACTGTGTTTTTGTAGAGATGCCCTGTTGCAGTAAACATGCTACCCCTTCAAAGTTTTCTTACCAACTTTTTGTCATTTACCTTTCTATAGAGTCCTTTTTCTTCAGCAATAAATGCTCCATACTATATCCAACATTGAATGTCATTCTCTCAAACTTTCTTCTAAATTTCCTTTATATGTAGATCTATTTCACTATTCATTGTTTATCCATTTATCAGAAATCAACCTCCAGTATATTACACACCATTCCAAATGTTGAACTAGTACATGTTTCTTGTACAACTCCATTCTGACAAATTTTGAAATTTCATGCTCAAACAGCTGAAGAAATCATTTCCACAACCCAATGCGCATTTCCTTCAATGTTGTAATAACGGGTTATTTAACCCATTACCAAACGACAAAATTTTGGACTGTTCCAATTTAAAAGGTGTTGCAGACGACAATTTCAAGTGCTTGGAATTTTACATTTTTAGGTGTTTTTGTGTAGAAAACATCGTGGAAAATGAAGAAATTGCTTGTCACAAGCAATTTCTTCATTTTCCACAATGTTTTCCAAAGCACTTTACTTAGGGGCGTCAAAAGGTGTCAATGTTCGGTAATCTGTTAAACAGTTTCTGTACCACCTTCAGAAGGAACTGCCAAAACTAATGTTACTAAATGGCTTGACTTTTATCCCTACAATCAAGTTCAAAATACGTTTTTCCTGACAAAATCAGCCTCCTAGCACAATGATGGAAAAGATTTATACACATAAATCCTAATTTCTTCTCCCTTCTCTTTCATGATTTCTGTGATTCCAAAATGATTCAAGACATGACCAGAATGTATTCATCTGTTGTGCACATAAAAAACACATTCACAATCTAAAAATAATGCAGATGAGGAAATAAGCACTTTGACAGTATGACTTTTCCCCACTATCCTAATTATCTATTTAACCCTTTCCCAAACAACAAAAAATAGGGTCATCAAATTCAAAAGCTGCTGCAGATGAGAAAATGAACACAAGTACAGATAGAACTTGTGTACATCATAGCCCAGAAAATATTGAGGCAAAAGGAGAAAATGCTGATTATCAGCATTTTCTTCTTTTGCTTCAATGTTTTCCCAAGCATATTGTCTTAGAGACGTCAAAACCAGGGCTTGTTTGGGAAAGGGTTAAACCCTTCCTCAAACAGCAAATTTTAGGTTGATCCAATTTGAAAGCTGCTGAAGACCAGAAACTTGGTATCAGTGAAAAAGTCATTTGTGTAAATTATATAGCACAGAAAATATTGAGGCTAAAGAAGAAAATGCTGATCATCAGCATTTTTTCTTTTTTTTTCTCAATATTTTCCCAAGCCTTTCTATTGGGGACATCAAAACCAGGTCTTTCTTGGACAAAAAAATCTAACCACTTTTCTATTACAAAAACATTCTAGGATTCAAGGTTGTGAAGCAGAAGGCAAAATTGATGCTTTAGATATAAGAAAATGTTTATGTCATCATAGCATTATGGGAAAAGGAGGAAATGGTAGTCATCATAATGTTCTTCTTTTCTTTCAATGCTTTCAAAAGCCTTTTATATCAAGGGTGATCACATCAAATCCAGATATTGTTGGATGGGACAAATTTCTAAAAAGTCCTGATTTGGGTTCTTATAACCTCTGTTTTTTTCTCAACCCAATCATTTTCAATATGGTAATTTCATGGATAGATAATTCCAGATCGTAAAGATAAAGGGTTAAGCAAAACGTGGGAAAAGTATGCAAATGATGTTGGTTTATTTCAGTGCTGTCCTGTATTAGCAGCAAAGAATCATTGTTTAAATGGGTCTTCACAAAACTTGCAACTGCACCTGACAATGGATTCCTGTCATATATCTATCAACAGTACTATGACAACATCCAATCCAAAACTCAAGCTGCTCAACTCACTTAGATTCATAAACACTTCATACATTGGTGAGAGACAATGTCAGAAAGGATATTGGCAAAGCCAGGTTCAAACTCATGACCCCTGGATTGATATATTCTGACCTTACTGACTGTGCTATCTGAACGTAGGCTGTGAAGGATCAAACAAGAGTATGTTGTTGTTTTGTAACTTCTAATTAGTTATGGCGATAACAGTAAATTGAATTGTCCCAAATTTAGTTCTATAGCACCTTAATTAAATCATATGTGCTGCAAAAACACTAAAGGTACCGTAATTATTCTAATAAACGTCCATATTCTAATAAACGCCCATCCCCCAAATCTCAGCTCAAAATATGCATATTTCAAGCACAATTTATGTAAGAAAGGGTGATTCTAATAAACGCCAATCCCCCAATTCCGGATTAAAATAATGTAAGACATAAACAAAGATAACTTCCAAAAGCAATGAAAGAGAGGACTTCCTGTCCCCTATCTGTTTACAATAAATTAGTTTCATCAAAAATCGTATTATAACCTTGTAACAATACTTTGCAAACTTTTAATTGATTTACTTCGAGTCCATAAATTTACATTTGATTCACATTTTTTGACTAACAAAATTAGAATACCTCTAATAAACGCCCACCCCTAATTTTCTATCAAGCACTTTTCTAACAAGAGCCGTCAGAGACGGACAATGCTCCCCGATTAAGGCATTGTCACAATAAATGTATGCCATGCAGAGCTAAGATTAAGCTAACAAACGTTAAGCCCCCTTTTTCCATGACATACTTTTTATACGCAAATTTAAAGTAGTTTATTGTCAAGGGCATCTAATTTGCTACTCAAATATGAAATTTCATCAAATTCTGACCATTAGACTATGAGAAATTAGAGAAAAAGTGTATTTGACCTTAAGTCCCCTTTTCCCATGACGAGGCCTCAAATCCAAAAACTGGGAAAAGTACATCGGCATTATGTCATAGGGAGTTCACATGGTAAGTTTCATTTGATTTGGCCCAAGGGTTATAGAGAAATCGCTTCGGACGGACGGACGGACGGACGGAATGACGGACGGACGGACGGACGGACAGACGAAGCGGCGACTATATGCTCTCCCTTCGGGGAGCATAATAAACGCCCGGGCGTTTATTAGAATAATTACGGTATGCATGATGAACACAACCATATTTTAACAAACGATCATGTGAACAAAATCCCCACAGAATAATTTTCACATATCCTCACTTAAGCTGATCATTAACAAAGCATGATTGAACTGTGAATACTGTAATGAGGACATAACTTAATAATTCATAATGTAATCATCCTGTATCACATTGGAGTCATATTGCCTTGAACAATATTATATACATCATCATATACATTGATTTATAATCCTGGTAGAGCAGATTCAGGTCACTTTTGACTTCTGAAAGTAGTGTAGATAAGGATCAGAGTGTACATATATTCATACATGCAGTCTGATCTATGTCTTCACTACTTACTTGTCAGTTTATAGAAAACAAGTATCTGGTGTTGTATGCAACACATAAAGTCCCCTACCGGCTTCACATTGACTCAATATGGTAATCAATAATAGATTAAGATGAACAAGTCATCAAAATAATTGTCAAACATATGAAATGTTATGCCCAAAATTTCGGAAATATAATTCAAATGACTTGAATAAAGTTACTGGTTTCATCAAGTTAGTTTGCTTAGTTATTAAGTTATTGCAGGATCCATTTTTTGCCATATTTTCACTATTTCCGTTACCATAGCAACCGCACTTTTCGTCAAAGAACAAAGATAAAATGATGTGCATAATCTACACATTGCCATCTAGTCATATACCAAGTCTCATCAAATTAGCTTGCTTACTTATTAACTTATCGCAGGATCCAATATTTTTTGCCATATTTTCACTATTTCCGTAACCATAGCAACAACAATTTTAGTCTAAAAACAAAAATAAAATGATGTGCATAATCTACACATTGCCATATAGTCATATACCAAGTCTCATCAAACTAGCTTGCTTAGTTATTATCTTATCGCAGGATCCCATTTTTGGCCATATTTTCACTATTTCTGTAACCATAGCAACCTCAATTTAAGTCGAAAAACAAAAATAAAATGATGTGCATAATCTACACATTGCCATCTAGTCATATACCAACTTTCATCAAAAACGCTTGCTTAGTTATTTTAAAAGTTATCGCGGGATCCAGATTTGAGCAGACAGACGGACGGACAGACGGACGGACAGACAGACTGACGGACAGACGGACGGACGAATGGACGGACGGACGGACGGAGGGCAAACCTATAGTCCCCTCAGGTGTGAACACCGGTAGGAGACTAATTATTGTATAATATTCAGTATGACAAGGGTTAACCCTTTCCCAAACAAGACCTGGTTTTGACATCCCTAACTGAAAAGGTTTAGGAAAATATCGAGACAAAAGAAGAAACTGCATTTTCTCCTTTTGTCTCAATATTTTCACTGCTATTTGTACCCAAAGTTCTGTGATATCAGCATCAATTTTGCAATCTACAGCAGCTTTCAAATAAGAACTGTAAAAATTTTGGCTGTTTGGGAAAGGGTTAATCTGAGCTACAGGTTAGGTGGGAGTGGCATTTTTATATTTTCATGAATCTGCTATTTCTCATCCAAAACCAACTTTGTGGGTACTCATCTTATTTGTGTTACCATGACAATTCTAATGAGTAACCACAAAATGGAGTTTGACCACTGATAAGAGACACTTTTCCCTATTTTAGACACCAATATTCACTCTGATCTAGAGCTCTAGTTAACCCTTTCCCAAACGACAAAAATTTAGGACATCCAAATTCAAAGCTGCCACAGACAACAAAATGGTTGTGGATAAACATAGGATTTGTATATAATGAAGCAAAGAAAATATTGAGACAAAAGGTTATCAGCATTTTCTTCTTTTGTCTCAATGTTTTCCCAAGCCAATTCTATTGGGGACGTCAAAACAAGGTCTTGTGTGGGAAAGGGTTAATACATCTATACAAAAGGTCATAATCATCAAGATTTACTTACTACACTCTATTATTCTAGCCTCAGGCTTTCAACCTTTTTTTTGTTTTCTTAAAACGTTTCGATACAATGATAAAGCTACAACCCAAACTTGATATTGTGAACATTTTCCATTATCATACAAAGGCACTAACGATATCACATTTTCATAGTAAATGCCCCGTTTCAACATCATAGTTGGGGAAATTAAGACATTTGACAGATCATACTGGTTACCAGTTTTTTGAAATTTGCCACTGCGATGAGAAGGATTCATAAAATTACTTTACATCGAAAACGACTAAAACGGTGACAAAAATGATATCTTATATTTTCTCTGTCAATTGTACAATCCCGCATTCTGTATGGAGATTGATTGACTCTGTCTCGGGCAAGGGCGGATCCAGGATTTTTTTCCAGGGGGGGGGGGGGGGGGGGGGTCCAGGCCCAAGATTTTTTTCCAGGGGGGTCCAAGCCAAAATTATGGCTTAAAATGTAGTGAATATGTAACGTTACACTAAATTTATATAGTCAAAATTTAATTTTTGGCCAATCCCTCTAGATCCACCCATGTGGGGTTTAAACCAGCGACCCCTATTTCACAAATTCAGCGTGTTACCAAATCTGTATGGAGAAAGTTGGTCAGCAGAGACAATTTGAACTAGATGCCGAAGGGCAACATGTCGAGCCCGCTCATTTTGAAGAAAGAAGACCATACCTATGTCTACAGCTGTCATTACAATGGCGTTGTAAAAGTGGGGACAAAATAAGTTGGAATGATGGGGATCATGGTGAGACAGTTTATTGTTCACAAAATATTACATGTCTATGTATTTATAACGAGATACCAGAATGGATTAATTTGAGTATACATATGTGACCCGTCACGCTAAAAGGGACCTTATGCTAAGTCCATAGACCCGTCACGCTAAAAGGGACCTTATGCTAAGTCCATAAAACCAAATTACATTTGACCTCAAAGTTTGACCTTGACCTTTGAGCTTGGAATCTGGTTCTTGCACGCGACACTCCGCCTTACTGAGCTTGACATTTGTGCCAAGTTAAGGAATGGCCCGGACAAGCAAAAATCAACTCATTTTTTACATTTGACCTCAAAGTTTGACCTTGACCTTTCATCTTGGAATCTGGTTCTTGCACTCGACACTCCATCTTACTGAGCTTGACATTTGTGCCAAGTTATTTCTGAATCCCTCCATCCATGGTGAAGTTATGGCCCGGACAAGCAAAAATCATCTCATTTTTGACATTTGACCTCCAAGTTTGACCTTGACCTTTGAGCTTGGAATCTGGTTTTTGCACGCGACACTCCGCCTTACTGAGCTTGACATTTGTGCCAAGTTATTTCTGAATCCCTCCATCCATGGTGAAGTTATGGCCCGGACAAGCAAAAATCATCTCATTTTTGACATTTGACCTCCAAGTTTGACCTTGACCTTTGAGCTTGGAATCTGGTTCTTGCACGCGACACTCTGCCTTACTGAGCTTGACATTTGTGCCAAGTTATTTCTGAATCCCTCCATCCATGGTGAAGTTATGGCCCGGACAAGCAAAAATCATCTCATTTTTGACATTTGACCTCCAAGTTTGACCTTGACCTTTGAGCTTGGAATCTGGTTCTTGCACGCGACACTCTGCCTTACTGAGCTTGACATTTGTGCCAAGTTATTTCTGAATCCCTCCATCCATGGTGAAGTTATGGCCCGGACAAGCAAAAATCATCTCATTTTTGACATTTGACCTCCAAGTTTGACCTTGACCTTTGAGCTTGGAATCTGGTTCTTGCACGCGACACTCTGCCTTACTGAGCTTGACATTTGTGCCAAGTTATTTCTGAATCCCTCCATCCATGGTGAAGTTATGGCCCGGACAAGCAAAAATCTTCTCATTTTTGACATTTGACCTCCAAGTTTGACCTTGACCTTTGAGCTTGGAATCTGGTTCTTGCACGCGACACTCCGCCTTACTGAGCTTGACATTTGTGCCAAGTTATTTCTGAATCCCTCCATCCATGGTGAAGTTATGGCCCGGACAAGCTCCATCCGGACGGACGCACGCACTAACGCACTAACGCACTAACGCACTAACGCACATACACCGAACCGCCATTGTGACAACTATGTCGAGCTCACCGCAAGCGGGCTCGACAATAAGTAGTGACTTTTTATAGATCTCTATTATTTGTTAATTTTTTATCATAATATTTTCAAACATTGTCCAATTTCCAAAAAAAAAACTCTTACTTTCATGTTTGGCTGATGACCACAAGTTTACCTATTATGTAGAAAAGCAACCAATACATGGAAAGGGAGTTTTTTGCTTCTGTTAACCATTTTCCAAAATAAACAGTGAAATTATAAGGGAAATTCAGCTTTTTTTCAATTCAAAGGCAGATAAGGCAAGAGCATCAAACAACCAGGGCCATGACATAATACCAAAGAACTCTCCTTTTCAGTGAATAGTTTTAAAGCTTCAAACTGAAGTAAGAAGAATCAAATCATACCTGCTTCGAGAAAAAAGACCAACATGTTGGAATGAAAATTCCATTTTAGATGAAATAACAACAAAATACACCAAGTACTACTTCCCTATTTTATCATTATCATATCCTTAATTTTGTCAAAACTTCCTGAATTTTACCATTTTATCACAAAAATGTCTATTGTTAGATGATAAGAACCCTTCATACAATAAAAGAGGAGTCAATTTCGTTAAACAACCCCTCTCCAAACAATACCTGGTTTTGAAGTCAGTAAACTTTGTTGAAAAACATGAGAAAAGAACAAGATTCTGGCAGTGTTGAATCTAGAGGGGGCCATGGCCAAATGGACCCCATAAAATCCAAAATGGCCCCCCTTCAGAAGGGAGTCTGGGCCCAAATGGCTCACTTAGTCTAAGTATTTGTGTTGGATGACCCCCTCAACAAAGAGCTGTGGGCCTATTGGGCCCCCTTGAAGGCCAAGCCAGATTTAACACTGTTCTGGTATCAAGTATATTTACCTTTTTCCTTAAAATTTTCTATTTAATGGCATACAAATCAATTGTTTTACATGACCTTGATTTTATTGTCTGCAAGTTTAACTGGTTCTTACTTTTGTTGATGATAAAGAGATTGGGATTTGACTCTCTACCAGTACCTAGATAAACTGGTTATTGTTGATTAGCCCATGACCAGACAATAACAGCAAGGTTTGAGATATATGTGATTGAGACCTCTGTCATGTCTCAACTCGTTACTTGTGATCTTTTATACAAAGTCTTGTATTACAAAGTTTCTTCCAAAATCTTGCACCTAAAGCTTGTTTCAAGCTGTAAACTTTATAAGGTTTTGTGATCAATGCTGCAATATAAAATTGTATCTCAGAGACTAATTAATACAGCTACAAACTGACACACTAATTACAGTAATCTGGGCAAAACTAGGAATCTATCACTAAAGGTGATAAATACCTCTGCAACTACATTTGTCTGGACAAGTGCTTTTCTTTCAAAAACAAAGAGCAATAACTCACTAAAAAGTAATGTAGAGTGATGCTCCTTGTACAATTCACTTCTCTTCGTGAGATCTATCTACCCATGAAGTTTCATGATCATTGCTACTGTACTTTCAGAGATTTCAGATATACGCTCTGGAGAAGTATTTTGTACACGGATGGACAGACAGTTGGACAGACAGATGGACAGACATACAGGCTGATTCCAGTTTACCCCCTAAAGCATTTGTTTTGCAGGGGTATAATAAAACATTTGTTTTTCGGGGCTATAATAACAGAAGTTGTAGTATTCCCTGCCAAATTTCACTCAAAACTTTTCTGTAAAATTAAACTACAAGACAGAGAGAAACCTAGTGTGTTATTGAGAGAGAAAAAGAGATAGAAGGATTCTGCCCAACTATGGTAACTAAAGTTACAACTCTGGAGACTATTAAATACAGCCCTACACTGACAGACTAATTATTGTAACTGTCTCTCAGGAAAAAATAACAACACCATTTTCTACTGTATGTAATACAGTTTATAATCAAATAAAACCTTCCTTCACCCAAACTTCAATGATGCTGCAGTAAACAAATTAACCCATTACCACCCAGTTACTCTTTTTGACTCCCCACAAGATAATGGCTTTGGAAAACATTGTGGAAAATGAAGAAATTGCTTGTGACAAGCAATTTCTTCATTTCCCACAATATTTTCTACATAAAAAGACCAAAAAATGTAACATTTCATTCAGTTTTAATTGTCGTCTGCAACATCTTTGAATTTGGAGGAGTCTAAAAGTTTGCCGTTTGGTAATGGGTTAATGCCACACAAATCGTAATAATTCTACACATTATATAGCAGCACAGGATTTTACAAGAGGACCATGATGGTCCTATATCGCTCACCTGAACCAAGATGATATGAGCCACAGATTTGTTCAAATCAATTACTTGTGACTTTAAGACTGAAAACAAACTTATGGTTAACAACATTGCGTCCAAATTTTGTCTCGGTTTGTCGCTATTTGTGGTTGTTAGAGTAAAAACAGTCGAAAACGGCAAATTTGTCAATTTGAAGGGCTCAGCAAACTCAGCAAATTCTACTCTAATTAAGCTAATTCAAACTGGTGCAAGATCTTATGTTCAGCAACATTGTGTCCAAATTTCTTCTTGATTGGTCAACAATTATTGTAGATGCTAAAGTGTAAACAAAGTCCGAAACAATCGAAAACATCAATTTTGTCAAATTCAAGGGCATATAACTCATGACTTTCTAGTCTGACGAGACTGAAGTTCAAGCTCATCCAAGAAATTATGGTCACCAACATTGTGTCAAAGTTTCATCTTAATAGGTCAATAATTGTAGATTCTAAAGTGTAAACAAAGTCGTAAACATTCAAAAACGGGAATTTTGTCAAATTCAAGGGCGTTTAACTCATGACCTTTTGATCTGATCAATCTGAAAATCAAACTCATACATGATCTTATAGTCCCTAAGATTGTGATCAAGTTTTGTCTTGATTGGTCAATAATTGTAGATGCTAGAGTGTAAACAAAGTCAAAAACAGTCGAAAACGGCAATTTTGTCAAATTCAAGGGCGTTTAACTCATGACTTATTGATCCGATCAATCTGAAAATCATACTCATACAAGATCTTATGGTTCCTAACATTGTCTCAAAGTTTTGTCTTGATTGGTCAGTATTTGTAGAAGTTAGAGTGTAAACAAAGTCGAAAACAGTCGAAAATGTCAATTTTGTCAATTTCAAGGGCACATAACTCAAGACCTTCTGGTCTGATCAGACTGAAAATCAAACTCATCCGAGATCTTATGGTCACCAACATTGTGTCAAAGTTTTGTTTTGATTGATAAATAATTGTAGATACTAGAGTGTTAACAATGTCAAAACTAGCTATTTTTCGCATTCAAGGGCAGATAACTCCGGACTTTCTGGTTCGATCTGACCCATAATCGAACTCATCCGAGATCTTATGGTCATACATGTTTTGACCAGGTTTGGTCAAGATTGGCTTATATTTGTAGATGCTAGAGTGTTAACACGAAATTGTGGACGGACGGACGGACAGACGGACAGACGGACAGACGGACGACGGACAAAAAGTGACCACAATAGCTCACCTTGAGCACTTCGTGCTCAGGTGAGCTAATAAAAGGGAGAAGACACAGTCTGCTCGTATAAATGAAAACAAAATGTGCATATGAAATACTAATTGTTTTTGAAACACTAATACCCCTGAAATGGCGAACAATAAGTTGTAAGACAGACAGACAGACTGACAAACAGACAACATGAATAAAACAATATACCCAATATACCCATTCTTTGAATACAGGGGCATAACAAGATGGGTTTGTGAAACACAAATGCCCCCGAAATGGCTATTTTTCTATAATTATGCCCTTAATTGATATTTGACCTTGACCTACATAAATGACCTTGTCCCTCTAACCTAATATCATTGAAAGAAGTTTACATACCAAATTTGAGCTTTGTATGTGGAATACTTTTAGAGAAAAGGTCAATGTTAAGTTGCCGCATTAAGTTGCATGTTAAGGGTGGATAAAGGTTAAACGATGACCTTGAGGAAGGTCAATTTGGATGGAGCAGATAGATATCATTGAAAGAAGTTTACAAACCAAATTTGAGTCTTGTATGTGGAATACTTTTGTAGAAAAGGCCAACGTTAAGTGTTGCGTTAAGTTGCCGCGTTAAGTTGCATGTTAAGGGTGGATAAGGGTTAAACGATGACCTTGAGGAAGGTCAATTTGCATGGAGCAGATAGATACCATTGAAAGAAGTTTACATACCAAATTTTAGCTTTGTATGTGGAATACTTTTGGAGAAAAGGCCAACGTTAAGTGTTGCGTTAAGTTGCCGCGTTAAGTTGCATGTTAAGGGTGGATAAGGGTTAAATGATGACCTTGAGGAAGGTCAATCTGCATGGAGCAGATAGATACCTACATTGAAAGAAATTTACATTTCAAATTTTAGCCTTGTATGTGGAATACTTTTGGAGAAAAGGCCAATGTTAAGTGTTGCGTTAAGTTGCCGCATTAAGTTGCATGTTAAGGGTGGATAAGGGTTAAACGATGACCTTGAGGAAGGTCAAATTTGCATGGAGCAGATAGATACCATTGAAAGAAGTTTACATACCAAATTTTAGCCTTGTATGTGGAATACTTTTGGAGAAAAGGCCAACGTTAAGTTGGTGCGTTAAGTTGCCGCGTTAAGTTGCATGTTAAGGGTGGATAAGGGTTAAACGATGACCTTGACGAAGGTCAATTTGCATGGAGCAGATAGATACCATTGAAAGAAGTTTACATACCAAATTTTAGCTTTGTATGTGGAATACTTTTGGAGAAAAGGCCAATGTTAAGTGTTGCGTTAAGTTGCTGTGTTAAGTTGCATGTTAAGGGTGGATAAGGGTTAAACGATGACCTTGAGGAAGGTCAAATTGCATGGGGCAGATAGATATCATTGAAAGAAGTTTACATACCAAATTTTAGCTTTGTATGTGGAATACTTTTAGAGAAAAGGCCAATGTTAAGTTGTTGCGTTAAGCTGGTGTGTTAAGTTGCATGTTAAGGGTTGAAAAGGGTTAAACGATGACCTTGAGGAAGGTCAAATTGCATGGAGCAGATAGATATCATTGAAAGAAGTTTACATACCAAATTTGAGCTTTGTATGCATAATGGTTGTGGAGAAAATGACAATGTTAAGTTTCGGACTGACAGACAGACGGACGGACAGACAGACGGACAGACGGACAGACAGACATGAGTAAAACAATATGCCCCCGATCTCTCGATACGGGGGCATAAAAATCCTCATCTTACATCCAATTTTAGGGGAAATTTTGCTGCTTGTATTACAGTGCCTGACAGGCAGTAACATAGTGTGTTCATGAATTAGGAATGAATTCAGTTTTTAGCCTGCTTCTATAGCTAGGTACTCAGGGACATGTTTCATTAGAGCCCTTATGATCAAAATATCATATATAAATTTGAATATGAATTCGTTATTTCCATTGTTTTACCAGTCAAATTAAATTCAAATGTTGCAAGTCTGTAACAAAACAGGTCCAAGGAGAAAAGTAAACACAATCCTAAATTGACAGACTAATTATGGTGAATGTCTCGCAGGGAAAATAACAACACTATCTGTTGTAATAAAGGTTACAACCAAACTTGTACTTATCAACAATTTCTTCTTTCTCTTTTCAAAACCCAGCTAACGCTTGGGAAACATAACAAGAGGGCAAGAATGGCCCTATATCGCTCACCTGAAAGAAGTTTAAAGACACACCCACTTTTTTGACGAATAAAAAATTTGCAAACATATTTTGAAAAGGGTCACTCAAGGAACATTGTTGCCAAATTTGTTTCAAATTGACCCAATGCTTGATTTTTAAAGAATTTTCTTACGATTTCTCTAAGTCTGATAAGCCACACCCAGCCACGGCCACTTTTTTTGTCCAATACAAAATTTGCCAACACTGTAAGTCTGATAAACTACGCCCACTTTTTCTGACGAATAAAAAATTTGAGAACAAATTTTGAAAAGAGTCACCCAAGGAACATTTCTGCCAAGTGTGGTTCAAATTGGGCCAATGGTTGATTTTTTAAAGAATTTTCTTAGAATTTTTCTAAGTCCGTTTAGTCACGCCCTGCCACGCCCACTTTTTCAGACAAAACAAAAATTCACATTTTCTTTAAAAAGTCACCAAAGGAACATTTCTGCCAAGTTTGGTTCAAATTGGGCCAGTGATTGATTTTTAAAGAATTTTCTTATGATTTCTCCAAGTCCGATAAGTGCTGACCTGCCACGCCTACAATTTTGGACGAATAAAAAATCCGCGAACAAATCTTATGAAGGGTCACCTAAGGAACATTCCTGCCAAATTTGGTTTTAATTGGCCCTATGGTTAAGGAGAAGAAGATTTTTTGAAGAATT
The DNA here is from genome assembly GCA_963680895.1 of Fragum sueziense. NCBI lineage: Eukaryota > Metazoa > Mollusca > Bivalvia > Cardiida > Cardiidae > Fragum > Fragum sueziense. The sequence goes on from OY804605.1 coordinate 27,351,430, forward strand.
TTTTATAAATTTCTCTTGGTTAGATAAGCCCCGCCCTGCCACACCCACATTTTTTGACGAAACTAAAAATTTATGAACAAATGTTGAAGAGGGTCACTCAAGGAACAATTCTGCCAAGTTTGGTTAAAATTGGCCCATTGGTTGATTTTTAAAGAATTTTCTTAGGATTTCTCTAAGGCTGATTTAAATCCCCTTCCTCCCTGCAACGCCCTCATTTTTTGACAAAATTAATGTAAAAATTTGTAAATCAATTTTGAAAAGAGAGACTCAAAGAACATTCCTGCAAAGTCTGCTTCAAATAGGCCCAATGGTTAATTTTTAAAGAATTTTCTTATGATTTCTCTAAGTCTGATAAGCCCCTTTCTCACTGCCACGGCCACAATTTTTTACAAATGAAAATATTTGTGAACAAATTTTAAAAAGAATGGCTTAAGGCACATCCCTGCAAAGTCTGGTTCAAATTGGCCCAATGGTTGATTTTTAAAGAATTTTCTTATGATTTTTCTATATCTGATAAGCCCCTTTCTCCCTGCCAAGGCCACGTTTTTTGACGAATCAAAAATCTGAAAACAAGTTTTGAGAAGGGTCACTTAAGGAACAATTCTGCCAAGTTTGATTCAAATTGGAACAATGGTTGATTTTTAAAGAATTTTCTTAGGATTTCTCTAAGTGCGATAAGCCCCGGCCTGATGCCCACATTTTTTGACGAATCATTTTTCGTCACTTATTACAGCACTACTCCTGTTATCATTGTGATAATTCCAATTTGAACATATAATTACAAAATGGGAAAGGTCATCATTATCTGAAGGGAAGCAATAGATTGCAACATATCTGTATGGTATGATGTTTGGGAAAGTGGAGAAAGTTGAGAATGCAGACAAGAATGCTCAACACAGGGTAGCCTGGAAACTAATCAAAGCAATTTCTGGAAGAAACCAATCCAAAACATTCACACTCAAAGCCAAGAGTCCTGAAGAGCGTGTGAAGCTCTGACATGCACACTTCAGCAACTTATAACATAACCCTCCAGTAATCAGTGGAACTTTGGAATGAAAAACTTAATACCCTCCACAACAGCATATTTCAATTGAGCATTAGAGTAACAGATTTATAAGAGGGGGTAAAGACCTTTCTAAATTTCTAATTTCAATCCAAACCCAATGTTGTAGGTACTCATTTTAATTGTCTTTTTTCAATTGAGTACCCAAAGGATAGAATTTGATGAACAAACAAAGATAGTTTGTTCTTTGAAAAACCATTACTCCCTTTTATCTGTAGCTCTGAAGCTGTGCTATTCTTGTTTGAATTACAGAGATCTATCTGAATTTTAAAAAATATTTTTCTTAATTTTGAACAGCTGTTTTCGGCTAAAACGAGTTAAGTTGCACAATTACGAACGAAAAATGTCCCATTATAGCTTCGGTCTTAGATTTTTCTCATTGACATATTTCGGTTTTACTATCAATTAACTACTTGAATTTAATAAAGATTTTAAAACATGACCCAAGTGTTTCTAATTATGCGACATTTAATAAATAAAATATTTTATGGAATGTAAAATGATGTTACGTAATTCACAGACACGTAATTCACAATTTGGAACATACAATAAAATTCCACAGGTAATAATTCTGAAGAGAAATTTTCTTCTTGGTTTATGTAATCTACACATGTGTAGGTACATGCCCAACTATGTATTTAACTTAAGCGTTGATAGTGTGAAATTTTAAAGAGCATTAACGTAATTCACATTCAATGCTCCTTGAGCGGGGTAGCTTCCTTCATGGCAAAGTGTGACTTACTACAATCTACTACTACCTTCAAGAGTAATACAATGTGTTTGTACATGCTGTTGACTATTTATAAATGATATTTAATATCATGTATTCAAAACATGGTTTCGTTTTAGAATGTGTGTAAAACTAAATAACGTAATTCACACCAGAGTGACCAGACCATGGGACATATGCATAATTGTTCGCAAAAAATGCATTTACCTTATATTTCTTTATTTCACCACTAAAAACAATTTGGAAAAGCTACTGGTTGGGATACTAGGTATAGTGTATATGTATTATATATGTACTCTCCGTACAAAAGCGATGAACTGGTCCACCCCGAGGTGGGACAGCTGTTTTTTACCCATTTTCCGACTTATCGAGACATTATTCTCACATATTTCATCAGATATATGGGGTTTTGTTATCATTTCTATTTGACCACCCCTATGACATTATGTTAAAGACGATATATCAATATAATTGTACAAACATAGCTTCTTAGGTCCATGGGACAGGTATTTCTCGTAATTGTGCAACTTAACTCGTTTTAGCTGTTTTGACCTGACAATTCAAGCAGTCCCTGAAAAAGTATAAATCTAATTATTTATGCTTTGAACACCTTTGCACTAATTCATTGTACATAATGATTATTAAATCATCAAATGGTTTGGAAAATATCAGGATACTATATACCAGCTTTGTTATCGCCATTATTATTTTTACATCTATTTAGGTTAAAATAATATTTTATTCTCCATACAATTTTCTGTTTGAAAATAATAAATCCATTCACCTGTGAATAATGGAAGTTTTATATTTGATGCACTTCTTGCAGCATGTGTACACTAACAGTTTATCCTTTCCAAAACTGCAAAAATTTTGGCTGCTCCAGTTTGAAAGCTCCTCCAGATGACACAATTTGCATTAATGAAAAGGACCCAGGGATCAGAACAACATGGGGACAATCAGTGTTTGCATTGCATTATCTAGGGCTAAAGTGTTTTGATGCATGCACAACATCCTAATTAGCTCTTTCCCCAGCTCTTTCCTCAGATGTTTGACTTATTCGAAAACTCAGTGTACTTTTCCCAAAAATTGATCCCAGCCAAAAGCTAACAGAATTTTTGTCTTTTTTTCGGTCGATTGGGATCAATTCATAGGAAAAGTAAAAGGACAATTTCAAATGAATTACTGGTCTTTCAATTTCAATGGTTGTCAATCTTCATTTTGTTGTCTGCAACAGCTTTCAAATTGGTACAACCTAGATTTTTGCCGTTTGGTGTCATGTTCGACCTACAATATAGTTTAGACCTACCTATTAGCCTCATCTAACTTTTCCAACAACTCCAGTTCTAGCGGTGTTTTGGGAAGAGGTGTGGTGGGAGAAGATATCTGTAACTGTCTGAAATACAATGTAAACTGTCTTAACCCATTCCCAAACGGCAAAATTTTAGGCTTGTCCAAATTCAAAGATGATGCAGACGACAATTTCAAGTGAATGAAATTTAACATTTTTTGGACTTTTTACCTAGAAAACATTGTGGGAAATGAAGAAATTGCTTGTCAAAAGCAATTTCTTCATTTTCCAAAATGTTTTCCAAAGTCATTATCTGAAAGGGTGTCAAAAGGCGTCAATATGTGGGAATGGGTTAAACCTTTCCCAAACAAGACCTTGTTTTGACGTCTCTGATAGAAAATGCTTTGGAAAACATTGAGACAAAAGAAGAAACTGCTGATAACCAGCAGTTTCTCCCTTTGTCTCAATATTTTCTAGACTATGCCATATTTAACACAAATTCTATCTTTAATAACACCCATTTTGTCATTTGTGGCAGTTTTTGAATTGGATCACCCTAAAATTTTGACGTTTTGTAAAGGGTTAAGGCCCCGGTCACATACGATTCAGTGGCCATATCACATCCACATTGCATCAAAAATTATTCAGCAAGGGTCCCCTGTTTCAGGCGTGCTCCTGCCGCGATGAGGACATGGAATGGTGTATGTGACCAGGCCTTTATGAGCAAAATGTACTAAATGCTATAAATGTAGATGTCAAATGACCTAGCCAGTCAGGCTACCCATATTATTTCAACTAGTCTAAAAGAAATTTTGTAATAATGGAAGGTCAATCATTTACAATTAGCAGCTTTTTACGCAGACAAACAATCAGATTTAGACACAAGAGCTTTGAGTGAGTTAAAATTTGAATCAGTGACACATGTATTGTTTACTAATTTTAGCAAACAAGATGTGTTTGTGAAACACAAATGCCCCCGAAATGGCCATTTTTCTAAAATGTTAAGTTTTCGTGGAGAAAAGGGTTAATAAGGGTCAACAGATGACCTTGAGAAAGGTCATATTGTATAAAACAGATAGATATTATTGAAAGGAAGTTGCATACCAAATTTCAGCTTTGTATGTTAAATACTTTTAGAGAAATGGCAAAATGTTAAGTTTTCGAACAGACAGACAGACAGACGGACGGATATGAGTAAAACAATATGCCCCCGATCTCTCAATATGGGGGCATAAAAATATTAGATGAACAGGACCCATTTTATGTTTACCTGTTTGCCTCTTCTAGTTTAGCGAGGAGATCTACATCATGTTGACTGGGTGTTGTTGGTGACTGTACACTGGCATCTGATAACTCCGCCCCTTCACTAGACACACCCTTCCCTTCTGTAGATGGTGTCTCCATCATTTCCTGGGATGGCTCATCTACTGACATTAGCCCTTCCTCCTTACTGTCAGTCTCCGCCCCTTGTGTTATGGAGGAGGAGCTACATACCCCTATCTCCTCCCCTGACATGCTCTACTATGGGGGTTTCATCATTAGTGCACGGTTAGGGCATCCTGCAACAAAATACAGTCAGCTATGGTTCAGCGTGTCAGCTTAATTGCAGTTGCATGTAAAAAGCTTAACCAAGAATTTCTTTGTCCAACAGGGTAAAAATTCCACTAAATAACATGTTAAATCTTGTCTAGAGGCTGGCACAGAGGCATGTTGAAAGTTCCTGAGCAATAGCATAAGTAGAAACAGAGATTTGACAAACTTGCACGTAAAAACATAAACAAAGCAATTACACCCATGCTGACACACAGGTGATTAACCCCCCCCCCTTTCAAGGAATTGTCACGTTAATACAAGAGGACCATGATGGTCCTAAATCGCTCACCTGAATCAAGATGACAAGAGTGATAATGGCAATTATGTCAAATTCAAAGGCATGAAACTTATAAGGATTTTCTTCTTTTGCTTCAATGTTTTCAGAAGTCTTTTCTATACATGTCTACACCATGTCTTGTTAGGGAAAGGGTTAAGTCATGGATAACATTATTGCCTCCTGTGCCCAGTGATTCATAACTAGTAAGTAAGAACAAGATGTGTTTGTGAAACACTAATGTCTTTGAAAAGGCCAATGTTAAGTTTTCACATTAAGATTCAGACTGACAGACAGACATAGAGATGGACAGAAGGGCAGATAGACAGACAGACAATGGTAAAACAATATGCCCCTGATCTTTCAAAACAGGGCATAAAGTGAACACTGAAACTCAAGGTTAATGGAAAGACTAAACAAGATGTGTATGTGAAATCCAAATGCCCCCCCCCCTCCCCCACTACGCCCCATGTTAAGTTTTCACATTAAGTTTCGGACTGACATAGAGACAGACAGACAGACAGAAGTAAAACAATATGCCCCCAAAACTTTCAAAAAAGAAGAGATATAAACAATTATTACCCTAATTACCCCCTCTTCTATTTTGGATAATAATGTGAGTGATGTTTTTATGGTTGAAGAAAATGAAAGGCTTACAGTATCAATCAGAAAAACTCATTATAGATTGGTAACATATCTCAGGTGTATAAATACAGCACAGAATAGCAGGAATTTTACAATCAGAGTAGTGATTTACAGATTGAATGACAAGCTGTACACAAACACATATAATTGATCACACATGAAAAATAAATGAGCCAGGATCTGGAAAAACGTCCCTTAAGGCTTTTGAGCCCAACAAAGATCCAAAGACTCCATTTGACAACAGGCTGATCTTGAAACTCAATTTGCTATAAGGGACGTTTTTCCAGATCCCGGCAAATAAATGGAATGACGGATAGGTTTCACCTGCTTTCAACAAAATTTGGATTGAACATGCTGATTGTTACCCAATTTTAAAATTATCGAATTTGACGCTTGATTTAAGAAATTCAAAACTAGAACTGTCGCACAGCGGACTAATAATCCCCCGCCCCCCCCCCCCCCCCCTCCCCCAGCACCATGTTTGATAAAATAAATTCACAGTAGAACTATGTCTCTTGGATGACAAAGGGTTGTCATGTTATTTCTTCAGACAGACCAACAGATGAAAAAAAACAAAGTAAATTATCTCCCTTAGCTCCTTACTCCCTTAGTTGACATAGCAGCTTAGTTGACCTCTCAGAGCTAAGAAATTGCTTCATTCACATCTCCATGTCCTGTAGATCGTCCATGTGAATTTTCATCAAAATCCGTCAAGCGGTTTGGAAGGAGTTGCGATCACGAGATATGCCGACAAAAAAAGTCAATTATCTCCCTTAGTTGACATTGCAGAGCTAAGAAATTGCTTCATGCACATCTCCATGTCATGTAAATCGTCCATGTAAATTTTCATGAAAATCCGTCAAGCGGTTTGGGAGGAGTTGCACTCACAAGAAATGTGGACAGACAGATTCCTATATACCCCCCAGACTTTGTTTGCAGGAGGGGGGGGGGGTGGTATTATTATTAAATGTTTGGTAATACAAGAGATGTTTGTAAAACATATATGCCCCCTCAAGGGCCTACATTTGATGTAGGTCAAAGTCCAAGGTCAAGTTAACAAGGTCCAAGGTCATGGTCAATTATGAAAGGTCTTGGTAGGAGGTGTCTATGTGTGAAATATCAAAGCTGTATATGTAAAAGTAAAATGAAACATAGGCCAGGTTAAAGTTTTTAAAAGTAGGCCAAATGCCAAGGTCAAGGTCATGGTCAAATGTGAAAGGTCTTGGTTGGAGGTGTCCATGTGTGAAATATCAAGGCTGTAGGTGTAAAATGACATGATATATATGCCTGGTTTAAGTCTTTTTAAAAGTAGGTCCAACTCCAAGGTCAAGGTTGCAATATTCAAGGTCATGGTCAAATGTGAAAGGTCTTGGTAGGAGGTGTCTATGTGTGAAATATCAAGGCTGTAGGTGTAATAGGACATAAGATAAAGGCTAGGTTAGTTATTTCTAAAAGTAGGTCAAACTCCAAGGTCAAGGTCCAAGGTCATGGTCAAAAGTGAAATATCTTGGTTGGAAGTGACCATGTGTGAAATATCAAGGCTGTATATGTAAAATGACATGAAATATAGGCCAGGTTAATGTATTATTAAAGTAGGTCAAACACAAAGGTCAAGGTCACAAGGTCCAGAGTCATGGTCAAATGTGAAAGGTCTTGGTCATAGGTGTCCATGTGTCAAATATCAAGGCTGTATGTGTAAAAGGACATGATAAATCGGCTAGGTTAAAGTTCTTTTTAAAGTAGGTCAAAGTCCAAGGTCAAGGTCACAAGGTCCAAGGTCATGGTCAAATGTGAAAGGACTTGGTAAGATGTGTCCATGTGTGAAATACCAAGGCTGTATGTGTAATAGCACATAAGATAAAGGCCCAGTTTAACTTTTTTAAAAGTAGGTCAAACTCCAAGGTCAAGGCCACATGGTCCAAGGTCTTAGTCGTATGTGATAGGTCTAAGTCGAAGGTTTCCATGTGTCAAATATCAAGGCTGTATGTGTAAATGGACATGATATATCGGCCAGGTTAAAGTTTTTTAAAAGTAGGTCAAACTCCAAGGTCAAGGTCACAAAGTCCAAGGTCATGGTCAATTGTGAAAGGTCTTGGTAAGATGTGTCCATGTGTGAAATATCAAGGCTGTATTTGTAAAAGGTAATGAGATATATGCCGGGTTTATTTTTTTTTAAAGTAGGTCAAACTCCAAGGTCAAGGTCACAAGGTCTAAGGTCATGGTTAAATGTGAACGATGTTGATAGGAGGTATCTATGTGTGAGATATCAAGGCTGTGTGTGTAAAAGGACACAAGATATACGCAAGGTTAAGAAATAAGTGTAAAAATCAACAAAGGGCAATAACTTCAAGAATTTGATTGGCAGAGTTACGGTTCTTGTGCAATGCACCTCTCCATAATGAAATCTATTCACCTGTAAAGTTTCATGATTCTACCTTACATATTTTTTGAGTTGTGCTCCGGACAAGAATCAAGTTTGAAAATCAACAAAGGGTAATAATTCAAAAAATTTGATCGGCAGAGTTATGGTTCTTGTGCACTGCACCTCTCCATAATGAGATCTATCCGCCTGTAAAGTTTCATGATTCTACCTTACATACTTTTTGAGTTATGCACTGGACAATAATAAAGTTTGAAAATCAACAAAGGGCAATAACCCAAAAAATATGATCAGCAGAGTTACGGTTCTTGTGCACTGCACCTCTCCATAATGAGATCTATCCACCTGTAAAGTTTCATGATTCTACCTAACATAGTTTTTGAGTTATGCTCCGGACAAGAATCAAGTTTGAAAATCATCAAAGGGCAATAACTCAAAAAATTTGATCAGCAGAGTTACGGTTCTTGTGCACTGCACCTCTCTATAATGAGATTTATCCACCTGTAAAGTTTCATGATTCTACCTTACATACTTTTTGAGTTATGCTCCAGACAAGAATCAAGTTATAAAATCAACAAAGGGCAATAACTCAAAAAATTTGATCAGCAGAGTTACGGTTCTTGTGCACTGCACCTCTCCATAATGAGATCTATCCACCTATGAAGTTTCATGATTCTACCTTTAATACTTTTCGAGTTATGCTCCGGACAAGGTTTGGTCTACGGACAGACCGACCGACATACGGACCGACCGACCGACAGACCGACCGACCGACCTTCCGACCGACACTTGCAAAACAATATACCCCCATTTTCTTCGAAAGGGGGCATAATAATAATACTGACTTCTGTATGAACAAGCAGTAAATAAATATTCTGCCTGTAGGAAGCAATTTTATTTTGGGTGGGCTAAAGCCACAGTGTCTGGATATTTGGGAGGCTAATTTGGATTTTACCTAAATTTTCAGTGTAAAATAAGGAAAATTCGGCATTCGACATAATGGATTGTCACACTCCTGATATTCCATACTGTAAAGTACATATTACTGGATCACCTCCAATTAACCATGATAACATCAATTTTCTCTTCAACATCCATCATGTAACTCTTTCACTGATATAATTGTAGGCTGGTCAACTTCATAATGAGTTGCAGACAACAAAATTAATGAAATGTGAATAAACTTTATAACAATTGATTCAAACTGGTAGAAAATGTAGAGGGAATAGGAAGATTTCAGCATTTTCTTCTTTTGACTAGATGCTTTCAAAAGCTGTCTTTAAGAGGGAAGTAAAAACCCAGACTCGTTTAGGAAAGGGTTTAATGTATCAAAGAGCATTCCAGAAAATTTTACCCTTTCTTTATTTAAAGACAATCAAATGGGAGAGGGGAGCATTAACCGATTCCCACACAAAGATGCCTTTCGACACCCCACATGGTAAAAGGCTTTAGGAAACATTGTGGAAAATGGAGAAATTGCTTGTGACAAGTTGTTTGGGAAAGGGTTAAGAAAATATTGAGGGAAAAGGTAATGAATATGTGGTTTGCCAGCCTTAATTTTGCATGTTTTGATTAATTGCTTCTTTATTATGGTCATTAGTATAGCTGGCAATAAATGATCTGGCAGAGCAGCTCTATCTAACAGCTAGAGATGGTCTGCAAGGTCATTTATTTTGAGCTATAAATGGGGGAAATGTTATGAATCAAATTACATTCAAGGCCATGTTCAGTTCTTTCTCAGGAACTCCCTGGTTTTTTCTCCTTTTGCCTCAATAATTTCTGTTCTATGTTGGACAAAAATCTTGTCTAAATCAATACCCGATTTTCATCTAAAGTAACTTTCAAAAAGAACCACTCTTATATCTTGTCGTTTTGAAAGGGTTAATAATCCTAGCGCATAACATCTGAAAAACAAGAGGACCATGATGGTCCTATATCGCTCACCTGAACCAAGATGATATGAGCCACAGTTATGTTTGAATCAATTGATATTTTGTGACTTTAACAGGGATAGACACTAACTTTCCTAACCAAGGAGTCCGCTGGACTCCCATCAAGAGAACTTGGGGAGTCCAGAGGAAAATAAAGGAGTCCGAAAAAGAAGCAAATATTTTATGTTGCATGCATGTTAACTAGTCAATGTCGTTCTCATGTCTGCATAGAATACTAAACATAAATTCAGGATACTAGTTCCTGTTATCTAGAGCTACCAGCTTACTTATCATTTTGCTTATAATTCTTCGGCAGAATTTTTAAGGAGTCAGCCAGACTCCCTAAGTTGAAAATCTGGGAGTCCCACCAATTTTTAGGGAGTCTCGGACTCGCGGACTCCCCTTAGTGTCGAACCCTGCTTTAAGACTGAAAACAAACTTATGACCATCAACATTATGTCATTGTTTCGTCTTCATAGGTCAATACATCTAGTTGCGAAGAATGAAAACAAATTCAAAAACGAAAATTTTGACAAATTCAAGGGCAGATAACTCAGCAACTGCTTGTCTAATTGTGCTGAAGTTCAAACTCATCCATGATCTTATAATAATCAACCATTATATCAAAGATCCAAGTTTTGTCTTAATTTGGTCACCATTTGTGGTTGTTAAGAGTAAAAACAATGTCGAAAACGGTAATTTTGTCAAATTCAAGGGCATATAACTCACAACTTTCTCATCCAATCAGACTGAAATTCAAAGTCATCTAAGATCTTATGGTCACCAACATTATTTGTATTAGTCTTGATTGGTAAGTAATTGTAAATGCCAGGAGTAAACAATGTCGAAAAACAGGTGATAACAACAATTTTGTCAAATTCAAGGGCATATAACTCAAGACTTTCTCATCCAATCACACTGAAATATGAAGTCATCCAGGATCTAATGGTAATTAACATTATGTACAAGTTTTGTTTTAATTGGTCAATAATTGTAGATGCTACAGTGTAAACAAAGTCAAAAACAGTCGAAACGACAATTTTGTCAAATTCAACGGCATACAACTCATGATTTTTTAACAGATAAAGCTGAAAATCAAACTCATCTGACCAAAAAGATCTTATGGTCACTAACATTGTGTCCAAGTTTTGTCTTGATTGGTCAATAATAGTAGATGCTATAGTGTAAACAAAGTCGAAAACAGTCAAAAACGGCCATTTTGTCAAATTCAAGGGCAGATAACTCAGGACTTTCTGGTTCGATCAGACCAAAAATCAAACTCATTTGAGATCTTATGATCACCAAACCACTCTTCTGTGGAAATGCTTTAGCCCTTTCCCAAACAACAAAATTTTAGACTGTTCCAATTTGAATGCAACCATAGGTTACAAAATTGGTCTTGATAATACTTAAGATGGAATTAGCGTACATCATGGCAAAGGAAATATTGGGGCTAAAGAAGAAAATGCTGATCATCAGCTTTGTTTTTTCCTCAATGTTTTTCCATGCCTTTACTATTAGGGACAACAAAACCAGGTCATGTTTAAACTAGACAGCCCTGGCGGTCTGGAAGCGCTCCACGGGCCTGACTGTTTGTCTTGTTGAATGCAATTTCAAAGGTTCAGGCTGCGCAAACAAGCAAATGCATGACCAAGCTAAAAATTACAAGCAAATAGGATCACATGGTTGGTAAGATTCTGTGTAAGTTCTGTATTGATTAGTTAATGAAAAAAATAAAGCTGAAAATGGCAATTTTGTCAATTTCAAGGGCACATAACTCATGATATAAAATTCAGATTAAACTGAAAATTATACCAAGTCAAGATCTTATAGTCTCCAATATTCTGTCCTAGTTTTGTCTTGATTGATCAATATTTGTAGTTGCTACAGTGTAAACAGAGTCAAAATAGAGATGAAAATGGCAATTTTGTCAATTTCAAGGGCCCATAACTCATGATATAAAATTCAGATCAAGCTGAAAATTACACCAAGGCAAGATCTTATAATCACCAACATTCTGTACAAGTTTTGTCTTGCTTGGTCAATATTTGTAGTTGCTAGAGTGAAAACAAAGTCAAAACAGAGCCGAAAATGGCAATTTTGTCAATTTCAAGGGCACATAACTCATGACATTAAATTCAGATCAAGCTGAAAATTATACCAAGGCAAGATCTTATAGTCACCAACATTCTGTCCTACGTATGTCTTGATTGGTCAATATTTGTAGTTGCTAGAGTGAAAACAAAGTCAAAATAGAGCAGAAAATGGCAATTTTGTCAATTTCAAGGGCACATAACTCATGACATAAAATTCAGATCAAGCTGAAAATTATACCAAGGCAAGATCTTATAGTCACCAACATTCTGTCCTAGGTATGTCTTGATTGGTCAATATTTGTAGTTGCTAGAGTGAAAACAATGTCAAAATAGAGCCGAAAATGGCAATTTTGTCAATATCAAGGGCACATAACTCATGACATTAAATTCAGATCAAGCTGAAAATTATACCCAGGCAAGATCTTATAGTTACCTTCATTCTGTCAAAGTTTTGTTGTGATTGTGTAAAATTTGTAGATTTTAGAGCACAAATAAAGTCAAAACCAGCTATTTTTGACATTCAAGGGCAGATAACTCAGGTTTTTCTGATTCAATCCAAATTCTTTGAAGGAATCTGAGAGAGGGTCACCCAATGATCATTCCTGTGAAGTTTGATTGAAATCCATCTGGTAGTTTCTGAGAAGAAGATTTTTAAAGACAAGAGGGCCATTGGCCCTGAAGCGCTCACCTGATATGATAACTTTTTTTTGTAAACCAATTTTCAGGTTGATTGGACAAAGAATGTGACCTCTAGGGTGCACACAAGGTTTATCTAAGATTTGACCTCGTGACCTAGAATTGATCAAGACAATCATTCTGATCAATTTTCAGGTTGATTGGGCAAAAAATGTGGCCTCTAGAGTGCACACAAGGTTTTACAAAGATTTTACCTCATGACCTAGTTTATGACCCCAGATGACCCAATTTCAATCTTGTCTGAAAATTGATCAAGACAATCATTCTGATCAATTTTCAGGGTGATTGGGTAAAAAATGTGGCCTCTAGAGTGCACACAAGATTTTTCTAAGATTTGACCCCGTGACCTAGTTCTTGACTCCAGATGACCCAATTTCAAACTTGTCCGAGATTTCACCAAGACAATCATTCTGATCAATTTTCAGGTTGATTGGGCAAAAAATGTGGCCTCTAGAGTGCACACAAGGTTTTACAAAGATTTTACCTCATGACCTAGTTTATGACCCCAGATGACCCAATTTCAATCTTGTCTGAAAATTGATCAAGACAATCATTCTGATCAATTTTCAGGGTGATTGGGTAAAAAATGTGGCCTCTAGAGTGCACACAAGATTTTTCTAAGATTTGACCCCGTGACCTAGTTCTTGACTCCAGATGACCCAATTTCAAACTTGTCCGAGATTTCACCAAGACAATCATTCTGATCAATTTTCAGGTTGATTGGGCAAAAAATGTGGCCTCTAGAGTGCACACAAGGTTTTTCTAAGATTTGACCCAATGACCTAGTTTTTGACCCCGTATGACCCAATTTCAAAATTGTGCAAGATTTTATCAAGCCAATCATCCTGAGCAATTTTCAGGTTGATTGGGCAAAAAACGTGGCCTCTAGAGTGCACACAAGGTTTTTCTAAGATTTGACCCTGTGACCTAGTTTTAGACCCCAGATGACCCTATATCAAACTTGTGCGAGATTTTATCAAGTCAATCATTCTGAGCAATTTTCAGGTTGATTGGGCAAAAAATGTGGCCTCTAGAGTGCACACAAGGTTTTTCTAAGATTTGACCCCGTGACCTAGTTTTTGACCCCAGATGACCCAATTTCAAACTTGTCCGAGCTTTCATAAAGACAATCATTCTGAGCAAATTTCAGGTTGATTGGGCAAAAGATGGGGCCTCTAGAGTGCACACAAGGTTTTTCTAAGATGTGACCCCGTGACCTAGTTTTTGACCCCAGATGACCCAATTTCGAACTTGTCCGAGATTTTATCCAGACAATAATTCTGATCAATTTTCAGGTTGATTGGGCAAAAAATGTGGCCTCTAGAGTGCACACAAGGTTTTTCTAAGATTTGACCCAGTGACCTAGTTTTTGACCCAAGATGACCCAATTTCGAACTTGTCCGAGATTTGATCAAGACAATCATTCTTAGCAAATTTACAGTTGATTGGGCAAAAAATGTGGCCTCTAGAGTGCACACAAGGTTTTTCTAAGATTTGACCCCGTGACCTAGTTTTTGACCCCAGATGACCCAATTTCAAACTTGTCCGAGATTTCATCAAGACAATCATTCTGAGCAAATTTCAGGTCGATTGGGCAAAAAAAGTGACCTCTAGAGTGCACACAAGGTTTTTCTAAGATTTGACCCTGTGACCTAGTTTTTGACCCCAGATGACCCAATTTCAAACTTGTCCGAGATTTTATCAAGACAATCATTCTGAGCAAATTTCAGGTTGATTGGGCAAAAAATGTGACCTCTAGAGTGCACACAAGGTTTTTCTAAGATTTGACCCCGTGACCTAGTTTTTGACCCCAGATGACCCAATTTCGAACTTGTCCAAGATTTGATCAAGACATTCATTCTGAGCAAATTTCAGGTTGATTGGGCAAAAAATGTGGCCTCTAGAGTGCACACAAGGCAAAGTTTGACGGACGACACACGACACACGACATACGCCGGACGCCGGACACAGCGATATCACAATAGCTCACCATGAGCACATTCGTGCTCAGGTGAGCTAAAAAAGTTTACGGACGGACGGACGGACGGACGCACGCACGGACGCACGACGGACACAACGCCATGACAATAGCCCGCTGGCCTGTCGGCCAGTGGAGCTAAAAAAGGTTAAATGCCCAATTGTCAAGAAAATTCAGGACAGACAGTCACAGACCCGACACATTTGACTTTTCATACAGGGCAGGGCATTATTAATACCTGGTATTCAAGTGCATTTTATCCATTTCAAAATCTATACAATCTATAAAATTTGAAATTCAAATTAAATACCTCTCAGACATTGCGAAAGCTCAAAAAAACTGTCAGACATTCGGTCTGACAGGCTTGAAAAATCTGTCAGACCGAAAACAAATCTGTCAGACCGAAAAAAACAAGGAAAAATAACATGTAACCACCTTTTTTATTCTGAAGATATAAAAACATGACTGACACTCTAATCATTCACGCCCATAGTCCATAAGCCTTTCAAAATTAGACAATTCACTTTGCACCCTCGAAATATTTAAGGGACGCCATTATACTACGACAGTAAAAGTAATATGTATTCCGATTGGCTAATCAATACCTGTTTCAGCCAACCACAATCCGGTTTACAAATCAAGGGAAATAATCGGCAAAACCACGATATAATAGTGCCGTCCCTTCGTACTTTGTTGTTTATCAATTTTCTCGCAAACAGAATGACAAATATTTTGGTTATAAGCTTCCATAATTATGCAAACGCGAGGTATTGAAAAAAAGCAAAATGGTCAAAATATGTCGGACATACGGACCGACGGTATCGAATTTTCAATCGGACCGAAGTCAAAACTATCGGACAATGTCCGCGGTCCGACGTCTTTCGCAATGTCTGAACTCTTATCTAACACTATAGTGTCTATAAACTTTTCCTAGCAGATATACTTCAATAATTAAATACTGGATACAACTACTTTCTCTGCCCCTGCAATATATCATATATATACCGCGGTACCTTGTGATTGGGAAAGAATCTTTTCAATGGAAAAATGTTGCTTCTTCTTAGAAAATAAATGTGACATTTTGAAAATTGGTGTGACAAAATTCTATAGCATAAAATTGTTCATTTCTTTTTAAAAACTAAAACAAAATTCAGTGGGACATTAAGGGCCCAGTCGATTGGCTAAAGCAATGTAACATTTCTGATTTTAATGTGACTATGACGCGTGGCACATGCTTTTCCCAGTCACTGGATACCATGGCCCTGTTTTATTAAATTAACTTATAAGCATTATTTGAGTATCAATTTAAGCATTCTGATTGGTCCTAAATGGCCCAAGGCATTTACAGCACAAATGTTTGTAGCATTAGTAAAAGCACTGCATTGGCCTATACTGCTAATATCTGGTATCCACATCCTCAACCACATTTTCTCCTTATCCCTCAGTGATTTTTATCCTGTAACAACAATGTTATTTTGTTGTCTGCTGCAGTTTTCAATTTGGACCAGTCTACAAATTTGTCATTTGGAAAGAGAAAACTAAAGACCTTTTTTAAATCTTTTCCCAAACAGGATGTTAGACCTTGATTTATCATCCATAAGAGAAATGAATTATTGAGAAACTCAGAAAGCCTTGAAGAAAAAAAAAATGCTGAAAAATTCAAGCCAAGATAATTATTGTTGGGAAAAAGTAAAGGGCTACGGAAAAGTAAAAACAATTGCCTGCACTGACTAACATGAATGATTTTACATGTGAATGTCTTGTCAATGTATTTTAACCAGCCCACGGCGATTTTCTCTACCTTTCTGTATAGACTAGGTATAAGGAGTTTCAACTGTATAGTCTGGCAAAACTAACTTGGCCACAGTCAAATTACCATATTTCTCCTAGAAAGAACCCTCTCCACCATTGTACATGAGTTGATTTAATGAATGACTCTGATATTACCAACTGAGCTATCTGGGATCTGCCACAAATGATTATAGGGAAATCAAAACTTATTTGACATAGAAAACAGTTTACGGGACCAACCAACCCAGGCTAAAAACTTAACGTAAGAAGTGGAAAAAGCAAACAGAAAAAAAGTATATACCGGGAATCTAAAAACAGGAATAGGCCAACCTTTGGGTAGAGCTTATTAAAATTTTCTGTCCAGCCAAAATTGCATCAAGTAGAATCTATACATGATTTAGATAGACTGGATCCAGTCTGAGTGAGTGACTGATCTGATTTTTAATAAAATATATGTAAGTAATGTACATATAATTCACCACACTGCCATACTCTCTGTAAATGTGGATCAGTCCTGAGATTATAAACGAAAAGGGCAGTAATTTGAGTAAATGATTTTTTCCAGCAGGAGTGAATTACCTTTGTAAATTTATATATTGGCCTATTCATTCTGACGGCCTAGGAGCCAGGCTAATGATTAAGGCTGTGTAATCTCCTTTAGTTATTACATGTACCATTGTACCTACCCACCTAGTAAAGCTAAAACAAATAAACAATCTGTGCCTCACAATTGCAAGTAGGGCTGCTGCGAGTATTCGAGTACTCGGATATTCACGAATCTAATCAAAGATTCGAGTACGATTAATCGTCACCTAAGAGATCGCTGGATTGCGATCTTTTACAATAAAGTAAACAAATGTGTTTAACACGTAAAACATAACAAACAAGAGGGCCAGAATGGCCCTATATCGCTCACCTGAAAGAAATTTAAGACACACCCACTTTTTTGACGAATCAAAAATTTGAAAACAAAATTTGAAAAGGGTCACTAAAGGAACATCATTGCCAAATTTGTTTCAAATTGGCCCAATGCTTGAATTTTAAAGAATTTTCTTATGATTTCTCCAAGTCCGATAAGCCACGCCCTGCCACGCCCACTTTCTTTGTCGAATACAAAATTTGCCTCCAAATTTTGAAAAGGGTCACTAAAGGAACATTTCAGTAAAGTTTGCTTCAAATCCAGCCGATGGTTGATTTTTAAAGAATATTCTTAGGATTACTGTAAGTCTGATAAGCCACGCCCACTTTTTCTGACAAATAAAAAATTTGCGAACAAATTTTGAAAAGTGTCACCCAAGGAACATTTCTGCAAAGTTTGGTTCAAATTGGGACAATGGTTGATTTTTAAAGATTTTTTTCATGATTTCTCCAAGTCCGATAAGCACTGCCCTGCCACGCCCACATTTTTGGACGAATCAAAAATTGGTGAACAACTCTTAAAGAAAGTCACCCAAGGAACATTCCTGCCATATTTGGTTCTAATTGGCCCAATGGTTAAGGAGAAGAAGATTTTTGAAGAATTTTTTAACGATTTCTCTTGGTCAGATAAGCCCCGCCCTGCCACGCACACATTTTTTGACGAAATTAAAAATTTATGAACAAATGTTTAAAAGGGTCACTCAAGGAACAATTCTGCCAAGTTTGGTTCAAATTGGCTCATTGGCTGATTTTTAAAGAATTTTCTTAGGATTTCTCTAAGTCTGATAAGCCCCACCCACATTTTTTGACGAATCAAAAATCTGCGAACAAGTTTTGAGAAGGGTCACTAAAGGAACAATTCTGCCAAGTTTGCTTCAAATTGGCCCATTGGTTGATTTTTAAAGAATTTTCTTAGGATTTCTCTAAGTCTGATAAGCCCCGCCCTGCCACGCCCACATTTTTTGACAAATCAAAAATTTTCAAAGAACTTTTGAGAATGGTCACTCAAGGAATAATTCTGTCAAGTTTGATTAAAATTGGCCCAATGGTTGATTTTTAAAGAATTTTCTTAGGATTTTCTAAGTCAGATAAGCCCCGCCCTGCCATGCCCACATTTTTTGATGAATCAAAAATCTGCGAACAAGTTTTGAGAAGGCTCACTCAAGGAACATTCCTGCCAAGTTTGGTCAAAATTGGCCCATTGGTTGTGGAGAAGAAGATGTTTAAAGAAATTGTTGATGGACGGACAGACAGACAGACACAGACAGACGGACGACGGACGGTGAGTGCCCACAATAGCTCACCTCAAGCACTTTGTGCTCAGGTGAGCTAAAAAGATCAACAATAAGGCATTTTTATTTTAATTTACCCGAACTTTAACTGTCAAATGATTAAACGGAAGTAAACAAATGATGTAAGGTAGACCTAGTTTCCAATTATAGGCCTAATTACGAATGTAACTGATAGCGGAACATTCTTCGTGTCACTAGATGACTTTCTAAAACACGTTTTTTACAATTCTATATTTCTAATATCACATTACAATTACTAAGATAAAAAAAGATACATCATAATATTTTTCAAGCCGAAATCAAAGGAAACGCTGCCAACACAGTTGTCATTTGATGACATAGTCGATAGAAATTGTATTGAAAATACTCTCCTAACAGCGGAAAATTCCAGTCTCAATCACGTGACTTTTTCAAGCGGCTGCAGGTCATCCAAATATGGCTATCTTTAATACGGTTTGTTGACAAACAAGAGCTGTCCGAAGACAGCGCGCTCGACTTTCTAAGTTGTTCAGTATAAAGGGGGCATAACTCCAAATATAGTGGAGCCAGGATAATGGGCCCTGGTAGTAAGGTAGAGGGTGTGATGGTAAATAAGTATTCCAAGTTTGGGTTGAATCCCTTTGATAGTATGGAAGTTATTGATGTTTGAAAAAACTTTAACCTTGGTTGCAACGCCAACGCCGACGCCAACGCCGACGCCCGGGTGACAGTATAAGCTCTCATTTTCTTCGAAAAGTTGAGCTAAAAACGCGCGTGCTAGTAAGCGCGGGAAAAAAGGATGACGTAATGAAAGCATTGTCGATTTGATATCGCTGTTTTACAACCAAAACTTCGTAAGTGCAGCTTAAAACAACCTGCAGTTACAGGGATTTTGTTGACATGGTTTTAACACCGATGCGTCCCCTCTTTCCGCCGCTTGATTGCACAAAGGAATTTGTAACTCGCGTGCCTACTAGACCGTTTAGACGATGTCAATCACGGATTATCGATTTTTCATGTTAAACAATAAGTAAGTGTTGACACCCTTGTTAATTGGTGATTAGTTTACGACAAAAAAGTTGGGAGTCAAGCGTTTGAGCCACACTCAATTTTTTTGAGCCACATTTTCTAAATTGTCGCCAATGGCCCAAGTGACGATCGCTAGCGTGAGCCCTGCAGATGAAAACCCATAGGGAGAAATGAAGAAAATGAGAATAACTGACACTTAATTTGTCTTCTGCAACAAGATTTCTGACCACTTTTGCAGCTGTAGAGATTCGTGGATCGATTTGTGAATCGTTGCTCATGATTCGTGGATCGGATCGAATCGCCACTTACCCAACGATCCACAGCCCTAATTGCAAGTACCTGCCCATAACCACAGATAGACCTCATATTTGGTTGTCTTGGTTATTTGAGAAAATGAGATTATGTTTATTTGGGGTTTTACACTGTTTTCAACTGCAATGGTCAAATCACAGCAGCTGGAGCACCTAACCATGGATTCCTGTCATTTCTCATACCAGTACTACATCAACACCCTAACCGAGCCTCCAGCTGCTCCCCCACATATGTTCACGATATCAACCATTGATGGGTGATTGAGGAAATGAGAGAGAGAGAGAGATAATGCAGTCAATTGAAACAAAAATATCCACAGAAAGCTGCCTGGAAAGCAGGCTGGACTGGGAAACTTCCCAAAGTGTACAAAAAGATATAAATCCTTGTATCAAATCTATTGGAAGTTGTTACTTTCATTTTTATCAGCAATCACTCATTCAAAACAACAGTTACTTAAGAAAATTGAGGGAAAAGAAGCTTAACAATTAACTCTGGCTACTCTAGAAATATACATGTAGCATGTTCTCTTTCCTCTCAACCTCATTCAAATCATTCTAGGCTTTTTATTAGAGTGTTGAGGTAATTTGATGACATTTTGACTATTAAATACTATTTAGTAGTATCTAGTAACTGGTGATTTTGCCTCGAGGTTTATTTATGGCCTCATGTCGACTACTTTGACAGCCATGATCAGTCTGTCCAAATAGTTACTTAAAGGTGTAACACACATCAAAATGTATACAACTTTCACATGTTTACATGTTTACTAATAACTAGTTATTACATCCTTTTTTTTATATATATTTTCTGGGTATGAGTTTATTGGGGTTTTACGCTGTTTTCAACTACCAGGGTCATATCGCGGCGGCTGGAGCACCTACCCATGGATTCCTGTTGTTTCTCAAACCAGTACTACCACAACACCCTTACCGAGCCTCCAGCTGCTCGCCCACTTAGGTTAACGATTTCAAACCCATTGGTGGGTGACAATTTTGTCAGAAAGGGTATTAGCCGCGGCCGGGTATCAAACCCGGGACCTCTCGAATGAGGGTCAGATGCGCTACCAACTGCGCTAAGGCCGCGGCCCTTATATTTTCTGGACTTCCCCAAGTTCCTACCCTATCTTAAAAAAACAAGAGGACCATGAGGTCCTATATCGCTCACCTGAACCAAAATGATATGAGCCACGGTCTTGATCAATCAAATTAATATTCTAGACTTTAAAATATGAACAGATATATATGGTTCCAATATGTAAATATGTATATATATAAATAGACCTCAAGTAAAAGGGAATTACTCTAGTTGCATTTTCAATAATTACTTGACAAAACGCCATAATTCCTGTCAGCCGCTTTCATCTCCTCGAAATCTAATTTCAGTCACTTACCATGACAAAGTACACAGCACAGGAATTTTTTGATGGTACCCAGCCACCACATGAGGAACCAGCTGTTCCAATTGACGAAATCGCATCTTCGTGAAATAATTATGACTAACCAGAAAACAAAAGCTTTTCCCAAATGTTGAAAGATAAATCGAACCAATTCTCAGACTGCATAAACAATTGTTTATTGCCTGATCCTTTATAAATGACATTTATGCTCAGAATTGGAGAAAAATATGCTTGCACTCACTGATCCCACTATATCAGGGTTTCCACCCACTTTCAAATCTGGGGTAAAAAAATACTTATACAGCATACTTGTACCCTGGTCTGTATTAGAGAAATAGAAGGCTGCTAGCAAAAATTGAAGGTACAAGATTAATTGAAGGGGGGGGGGACATTTAGAGATTTTTGGACACCCTGTATATCAGATCTATACAGATTCATCGTCAGTGATCATTTTACCTTTGACAATCTATGGGATGCACAAAATTTGGATCAAAGGCAGTGGCGGACCCAGAGGGGGTTCAGGGGGTTCAAACGAACCCCCTCTGTAGCCTGATTATTTCATTTTCATGCAGAAATTTAGTCACAATTGTGTAATTCTAGGAAAACGAACCCCCCATTTGCATGTTCGAACCCCCCTCACAGAAATCCTGGATCTGCCACTGAATGGGTCCAAACAGATTTCAATGAGTACTATAATTTTACATGTGTATTATTCAAATTTTTCCAGGATTCTGTTTTTAATTTTTCCAACAGTATGCAGGTAAACTTTCAGCCAATTTTGCTGGAACAATCAAATTTTCCTTTTCATACAGTTCATGTTTGGCGGACTCTTTAACTGTTAGATCTAGACTATACTTTTAGAGACTATTTTATTCAATATTGTCCCGATTCAAATTGCTAAACCACGCTCGCTTTGACTATCAAAGGCAAACTCCATCTTTGGGGGCTTGTTTTGGAATCGCCCCTCAGACGAATAAATAACAGCAGCTGTTGTTTACCTTAGATACAATTGTATATCATATGTATTGATTGGTTATTCAGAATGCAGATATCCAATCAAAAGGTTATTACAATTTAGCCGGTGTTGTGTTAATATAATCAACCAGGGCAATATGCAAATCGGCAATTAGAATCTGTTTTACATTTCAACCAGTGTCATGGTAAATTATTCCATCAGTGTTTATGCGGGCCAGTGATATGAAGGTCTACTCACAAAATTCCTTTACCCATTCAATTTTGTAAAATCATAAAATGTCATACTACTCCCTAGTCCTATCTATAAGCCCTGGCATATTTTATCTTTGAAGTGATGCCAGGTCTTATCATTTCCGCCATTTTGTCTATAGCACTTCCGCCGTGCGGAAAACTTCGGAGGTTTAGCCCTCAAACTACTACATATGAAATCAAAATTTCGATCTAAAAATGGTATGAATTGAAAGATAAATCAATTGTTTTTCACTTCAGTATAATTTTGAAATAAAAAATTACCTTGTTTTATGAAAAATCCAACCAAATTTCCAACAACCCTATACAAAAGCAAGATGGCCGACAGGCTTGCCAATTGTAGTAAAAACATGTTTCACAGTCATAATTTGATTGACACATCAGTTTTATAGTATTTTTAAGGTGGTTATAAACATAACGTAGTTATTTTTCATTGTTTATGCCTCACTTTACCATGAATAGGGACTTAGAAGAATTTAAGATTTGCTACACAGAATAACAGTAACCTGACAGGACTAACTACTCCCTAGTGACCTGGTGGTCTTAAACAAGTTCACGCGATTTACGATGAATTACACCAATGTTGAATTGCATGACAGTGGCTGTGTGTGATAGCGTTAGCTTCCAACCAGCATTTTCTACTTTCCTCTCAATATTTTCTAGCCATAATTTACACAACTTGTGAAGTTGTGTCACAAGTCCTAATGAGTACGGTCCATAGAAATACCGAAACGCACGAAACACTGAAACGCACAGTAATTACCGAAACGCACTTGAAATATCGATTTTTTTCATACAGGTAAACGGAACGCACAGTAATTACCGAAACGCAATCCCTAATCTTTGTAGAATAGGCTAGTTTAGATTCTCTTTTCTTTCGAAGTTTTATTTAAATTGTCTTGAATGAGATTTTATAAGCTTCGTAAATAGGCCTAATACTTTGAAAAATATAATAACAAACCTGGTGTAGTTGAAATAGATTGACGTAATCGTTATGAAACGCGTACGATTTAATTTTGAGTATGATCAAGCATCTTTAGCCTAAATTGTAAACACTTACTCTGATCTATTGTTGTTTATCAGAATGCTTGGCTCTACCCAATAATGACATACAAAATGTACGCCTATATATAGATCACCCAAATCAGAAAGTTATTATCATTTTTTCTTTCGCCGGCCGCAGTTTTGTAAGTAAATCGATATATTTTCATGTAGAGATAGTTAGGATATAAGAAGAAGAGGGTTTCAAATGTTTCAGATCTACATCGATTTACGGTCATTATTATAGGCCATGAAGCAATCCGAAACGCAAAAGCTTGAAAGGCTGCTGTAAGTACCGCAACGCACACCGTCGACGGGAAACTATCGATATCATAAACAATCCCTGTTTTTTAACCATAATTTTCCCTTTCCCAAAACAAAACATAACAGAGAAGGCTTCTGTAAAACATTGAAGTAAAAGAAGAAAATGCCGATGCTTCAATATTTTCTGTACAAAGCTTGTTTGTATTGATGTCCATTTTGTCGTCTGCAGCAGCTTTAAAATTGGACAACCCTAAAATTTCGCTGTTTGGGAAAAGGTTAACGAGGGAATTTGAGTCTGCCATTTTCCAAACAACAAAATTTTGTAGAAAAGGACTGATCTATGGTATGGCATGAAAAATATTGAGAGAAAACAAGAAATTGCATACTGTCAACGATCACTCCTTTTCCCTAAATGTTTTCCATATTCTTTCCAGTGGAGGACGTCAAAACCATGTCTTGTTTGGGAAAGGGAATGCATGTGTCGTAAATTCAGTAGGTTTGCGTTGCGAAGGGTTAGGTGTGCAATGACTTCCTTCTCACCAGTAGCCGATATAACATACCATGAATAAACCCTTCTCTCAATGTTATTTATAAATCTTTTCCAAACGCCAAAATTAAGGACTGCTACACAGACTACAAGATAAATGTTGTTAACCAATTACCACACAGTTACTCCTTTTGACTCCCGCAAGAAAATGGCTATGGAGAACATTGTGGAAAATGAAGAAATTGCTTGTGACAAGCAATTTCTTTATTTCCCACAATGTATTCTAGACAAAAAGACCAAAAAAAGTTAAAATAGTATACACTTAAAATTGTCGTCTGCAACATTTTTGAAGTTGGACAAGTCTTCGATTTCGCCGTTAGTAAGAGGGATAAAGAAACGGTTTGTTTATGTCCCCGTCTATGATTTGCTTTAGAAGAAAATAATGAGACAAATTGAGAAAAGGCTGATTATAAGTCACTTTCTCCTTTTGCCTCGACGTGCTCTCAAGCTTAATTAATAAGTCCATGTCCCCGTCTACGATTTGCTTTAGAAGAAAATAATGAGACAAATTGAGAAAAGGCTGATAATTAGCCACTTTCTCCTTTTGCCTCAACGTATTCTTCAAGCATAATTTCTCTTACAGACGTCGGAACCAGATCAAAGTGTTTTGTTTTAAGACAGTGTAGTAACCAGTATAACCACTTTCCAGAGCAAGACATGGTTTTGACGGTTGACGTCCATAATAGAAAATGCCAAAAAATATTGAGGCAAAATAAGAAAATGCTAGTACTCGGCATCAGTACTTTCTTTGCTATTAAATACTAGTTTTGCTATCTTTGATATCAATCATTTTGTAGTCTGCAATTTCTTTCAATTTGGGCGACTGAATTTTCGCTGTTTGGAAAAGGGTTAAGAAAGGATTAATTGTCTGTCTGTAAACCCTTTATTCATAAGATTAACTCTTTACCAAACAAGACCGGGTTGTGACTTTCCCAATAGCAAAGGCTTGGGCAAGCATTGAAGCTAAGGAAAATGCTAATAACCAGCATTTTCTCACTTTGATTAATTATTTTCTGTACTATATTCTACATAAATCTTTTCTTTATTTTGATATTTAGACCAGAGAAAGTAAAAGAGGGAAAAATGATCAGTCTGGAACCCAGTCTAGGTCCACCCTAAAATGAGGTCATTTCGGAAAGTGTTTAAATGTACCCTCGTATCTTTTGATGATATTTATAAGAGAACTATGCGAAATACACTATACTTCCTACAAAACAAAACTATAGCACAAAAACATTGAGAAAAATGAGTTAATGTTTTTCCCACACATTTCTATCAGATATGTTGAAAAAGGTTCAATTGGGGAACGGTTAAGTTGGTTTCAATTTTGTGTTTCGTTTTTTATGAATATATAAGAAATTCATAATGAAAGATCAAATAACCCGTTCCCAATCATCACAAATTTCGATTGGATGATCATTTTGATAGTTGTTGCAGACGGGAAAATGGGGAAGCAATTTTAAATTGGGGAAGGGGTGTTTAAGCCCTTGTCGGTATCAGTGTCTTAATATCGGAGGGGCTAAATTGGATTTTCCCCCTAAATTTTCAGTGAAAAAAAAATGAATATTCGGAATGTTTGGCAAACTTTAGCCTCACTGTTTCTACGGGCATGGCATGGACGTTACAACACACAAAATATTGAGGCAAAAGTCAATTACATTTTCCCAAGCCTGTCATATTAGATGCGCGCAAAAATATGCGTTTCGGTGTTTATGAAGATATGAAATTGAAATTACTGCAGACGACATGAAAAAAAATAAGATAAAACAAAATTAAAAAAAAAAAAAAAAAAAAAAAAATGTGCACATTATTACATTATTTTCTCTGCATACGACAAAATTGACATTTAAAATAATGGGAAATTCTCGCATTGTACTTGTAGCACAGAAATAATGGGTCCGAAAATAATGTGGTAGAAGGATCATCTTCTGATCTAAGCATTTTCAAAAGCATTTTTTTTCTAAAATGCTTTTACATCCTTAGCTACGAAAAGGATCGAATGCGTTTCGGCGTTTACTAAAATTGATTCCCCCCATATGCGTTTCGGTAAATGCGTTCCATATACCTGTATGAAAAAATCGATATTTCAAGTGCGTTTCGGTAATTACTGTGCGTTTCAGTGTTTCGTGCGTTTCGGTATTTCTATGGACCCTACTGAGTACTGTATTCTTTTCATCAGATGGAGCTTACCCTTTGCAAATTGGAGCAACTTAAATACTTCATGATCGGGATCGGATTTGTCGATCAGCAAGTATTTCATTCAATCTGTAACAAAATTTGTTCGTTTTTTTATAAAACAAAACTTTCTCAAAATTTTGACAATTTTAGGGCTCATAATTATTTCAGTGTATAACCAAGCATATCACAGTTTTACACCAGGTTTATTGTTTCATTTTTGTCTATATTAGTGTAGATTTTGGTAAAAGATCCTAATTTTTTTTACCTTTTTTCTCGTTGTGAAAAACATATAAAATTCCCGATTTTACGCCCTCACTTTCTGTGCACGTGTGAATCACCAATGCCGTGAGAAATACTAATTGACTTTACCGTATTTTACCTAATCGTTGCACTACACATAAACTGTAATGGAAATATTTGGACCTGGCACACACACACTTCTAGCGTATACTCTTTGAAAGTTGTATATGTTGTAGACATTGATAAATAAAAATAATTTACCTTCTTACTTTTTTTTAAAATTTGTAAATCCAAGGGGAGATAACTGGCCGAAAAGTTTGAATTGCAGTCAATGAGAAAATAACTTTTTGTCAATATTTTTCAACTTAGGCAAATTTTCAAAAATTCTAAATGGTAGAAAGTTGTCAATTATTATTCCACTCAATGAAATACAATAAAATAGTTCGTTTGCCATACAAATTTCGTGAAAACTAATTTTTCGTGAGTCAAGGACAGATAATCCACTAAAATTCATATTAAAGGGGGAGATAGTGCATCATTTTCAAGTCAGAAAATTTTGCTAATTAATTACCATTCACATCATAACATACCAAATTGAGTTTTGCAATACATATAATTGATACAATATTAAACACTACTAATCATTATTATAAAGTGACAGCCATTACCATTCCGGAACCTTAAGCATTTGAAAAAGGGGATCATTAATTAGGCCTGATAGATCTACAAAGCCAATTAGATTTATGACAAATATATTTTTACAACAATTACATTTGGAAGAAGTATAGATCTAGAAAATCGAGAAAATATTAGATCACTGTCTTAAACCACTAGAATGTTTTATTAGCCTACACCAGAAGTAGGCCTAGTCACTATTGAAAGAAGACAATGTTATAGATCTGTACAGGTGCATGGAAGGTTGAGCAAAGGGAAGAAAATCTGATTTCCAGCAGTCCCCCTGTCAATGTTTCCTCGACTATTCCTGTATATGGTGTCAAAACCTGGTCTTGTGTGTATAGTACCAGACATTTCTAGATGCTGACTAATCAGGATTTGCCAATAGAGGGGTTTCCATAAGGACGTGTCCTTGGACCTAATTTTTCCAATGATATACAATGTAAAAATAACTACACATCCCAGTTCTTCAACGTTTACTGAGAAAATTATAAATAATTTCTGTGCCGAAGGTGGTCGTTTGTTGATGTAGGATTTTTCTCTGTATCTCCGCCTGCACTCTCTTGCTTCCGTTGGTGAGGGTTTTCAATATCATACAGCTTCATAGCAAATGGGACTCAATGCAAATCATCTCCTTCTGTTCATTTATAAACGGATTGGGATAAAACTTTCACATAATCTTCCTCGTCACCTGGCAATGCGCGTCCCCCCCCCCCCCCCAATATTACGCTGCTTCATGGAAAATGGGGACTTCGTGATTCAAACGTGTTCTTTGACATAACTCCTTCTAAATGTATCGACGGGCTTGGATGAAATTTGCGCGAATTTGTGCATAGCCTGACTATACATATTGTCACGTTTTCCCCATTATTATGCTGCGTCGCAGAAAAATGGACTAAATACAGAACTAGAAAGCATTGAAGGACTTGAGTCGCTCCATAGGCCTGGATTTCTTGTAATATCAAATCCAAGTTTTGACTAGATTTTTCAAGCAAAAACAAAGTAGAAAGCAGCAATCATGTGGTCAAAGCAAAAAGAAAACAAATGATTGATTGATATTTTGGAGATGTTGTAGTGATAATAAAGTTGAAAACTGTAATTTTGCCAAATTCAAGGGCACATTATTCGATCAGTATGTGAGTTAATAATCGAGCTGAAAATAAAACTTACGCATCTTATGGGCACCGTCATTCTGTCCAAATTTTGTCTTAATTAGTCTTAGTTCGTAGCCACAAGAGTGCAAAAAGAAAAGTCAAAAAGTGAATTTTTGTCAATTTCAAGGGCACATTACTCAGACTGTGATATCAGTGTGATCATACTGAAAATTACACTTAAGCAAGCTCTTGTTGTCAACAAAATTCTTTCCAATTATCATCTTGATTGGTTAACATTTATGGTTCTTTGAGTGAAAACAAGGTCGAAAATGGCAATTTTGTCAAATTCAAGGGCACATAACTCATGATGCAGGTTTCCAATCAAGCTTTAAATTACACCAAGGCAGGATATTGTGGCCATATATATTCTGTCCAAGCTTTGTCCTTCATTGGTTAACATCTGTACATTTTAGACTAAAACAAACTCAAAACCAGCTATTTTTTACATTCAAGAAGGGCAGGTAACTCAGGTTAAAAATTCTGGTTCAATCCAAATTCTTTGAAGGAATCTGAAAGAGAATCACCCAAGGATCATTCCTGTGAAGTTTGGTTGAAATCCATCCAGCAGTTTTTGAGAAGATTTTCAAAGAAAAGTTTACGGACGCACACACAGACGGACGGGCGCACGACGGACATACCGCCATGACAATAGCCCGCTAGCCTGTAAGGCCAGTGGAGCCAAAAGCTGACATATCTGTCGATTTCTATTTTCTACTACCCACAGACTTGTATTATGATGTAAGATCTAACGGTTACGTCGTGATCTGTTGTGGTAAAATATCCAGACTTTTTTGTTTTTCTTTTAATTTTTGTATGACTTAATCTCCTAATTTTGTGGAACTATGAAGAACCATTTTCTAATGATGTCATGTATAAATAATAGATGGTCAGTACTATGTGTTTAGTGCTTAGCAAACTTTGTTACCCGTTACCTGTTCCTCGAAGCCGTTAATATACTTTCGACTCTGTGGCCCGTTTCTTCTTGATTTAGTTCTCTGTTGGTGACTTCCGGCCTGCAGCACTCTAGCAAGAACTTGACTGGAATATTCTTCCATGTGTTGTTTAACCCTTTCCCAAACGAAAAATTTTAGGGTAGTCTAATTTGAAAGCTGCTGCAGACGACAAATTGAATGTTAGTAAGAATATCATTTGTGTACAAAATACCGGTAGCTCAGAAAATATTGAGGCATAAGGAGAAAATGCTGATTATCAGCATTTTCTTCTTTTGCCTCAATGTTTTCCCAGACATTTTCCGTTAGGGACGTCAAAAGTAGGTCTTGTTTGGGAAAGGGTTAAACCATTTTCAAAACTATTTACACTAGTTTTACAAACTACATCCTCTGGCAGTCCATTCCACGATTTTACCACACGTTGTGTAAAACTGAATTTTCTAAAGTTAGATTTGCTGATTTTTTATGGATTTTGTGTTTATGGCCTCTTGTATTTGATTGGTTAGGATTTTTTGGGAACAATTTATCTTCATCCAATTTGTCAATGTCGTTCATGATTCTGTACACCTGTATTACATCCGATCTGTTTCGACGATATTCCAGTGATAATAGTCCCAATATTCTCAGTCGCTCGCTGTAACCTTTTTCTTTTAATTCTGGTATTAATTTAGGAGCACAGCGTTGTACATTTTCTAATTTGATTCGGTCTTTCTTGTACATTGTCGTCCAAACTTTTGATCCGTACTCCATTGACTAAGTAGTCAGTCCAGTCTTTGTCCCTAAATGAGATTGATCTTTTTATTAGTCCTAACATTTTGTTTGCTGTTTTTACTTTAGCACTTTTATGTTCTTTGAAATTCAGTTTATTGTCTTTTTGTATTCCCATGTCTTTTTCTCATGTAGACCTCTATCTACTTGAATATCGCTTCCTGACATTTTGTATGTTGTAGATCTGTCTTTACCAAGTTTTAGATGAATTTGAATAGTATAGAAAAATGATTCATGTTTTAGATAAATTAGTTAACTCGTATTCATTTTCATTTTCTTTTATTTATTGATCTTAATTTATTTATAAAAGTTGCGTGAAAATATTTATTATAAACAAAGAGCAATGTTTGATCCTTTCCCAAACAATACCAGGTTTTGACGTATCCACTATACGAGGTGTTTTGAACCTCTCATGGAAACAATCGGATATTTGGATAATTTTATCGACTGATTTATTTTTGAACACACTCACTTTCTATTTTCACACAGGTGTTCCATCTAGTTTTTTTTAATTATTGAACCGGATATACAAACGTCAAGTCTTTGTAACCTAAACAGCCCTTCTCATCAGCAGTAAACTTATTTTAAATTTCTTCTTCTTTTAAATTGTTTCTACATCGCTGGAATTCCTTCAACCAATATTCAACGCTTGTAATAGAAGGGAAACACTTCCCATAAACGTCTTGTAATCGTTCCTCAACCTACTTGAAGGATTGAGCATATATCACGAGAAACTTTATAACAACTCTGTTCTTAGTTTTTGTCAACATTTTGGGGTGGGGTATGTCCTTTCAACAACTTCATGTGACTAAATCATAACAGTTAGCGATATGGTCTTGTATGAAATCTGCATTTAAAACAGATGTACATTCACATGTAAAGTATTATCCTAAATGAATGGAATTTATACCCGAGATTCAAAACTGATATCTCCTCGTATGTGCTCGGTTTCATACACAAGTTTGCACTTAGTTTCGTTTTATTTCTCCTTTCATTTTACACTGAAAAATAAAACAAGATGTATTTGTGAAACACAAATGCCCCCGAAATAGCCATTTTTGTAAAATGTTAGGTTTTCGTAGAGTAAAGGGTCGATAAGGGTAAACGGATGACCTTGAGAAAGGTCAAATTGCATGGAACAGATAGATATCATTGAAAGGAAGTTGCATAATAAATTTGAGCTTTGTATGTCAAATACTTTTGGAGAAAAGGCAAATGTCAAGTTTTTGGAGTAAAATGTTAGTTTTCGTAGAGTAAAAGGTTGATAAGGGTTAGCAGATGACCACGAGGAAGATCGAATTGCATGGAACAGATAGCTATCATTGAAAGAAATGTATACATCAAATTTGAGCTTTGTATGTTGAATGCTTTTGAAGAAAAGGCCAATGTCAAGATTTCGTGTTAAGTTTTCGGACAGACAGACGGACACGCCAACATTTCAGGATTAAGTGTTTTTTCTTTTATCTTTATGAAGAAAAGTGCCACATAAAATGGCATGGTTTAAGTGGAATTGTTCTTATTTCATATAAATTATGGACGGGTTTGACCACATAAACCCCCAGACGTTGGCCCGGACGGACAGACATGAGTCTCTCGATACGGTGGCATAAAAATGTTTACCATCACATTGTAGGTTAGAGGCTGAAGAAACTGCTGGGACTTACAGCGAGAATAAGCCCTGACCATGTTATTCATCCGATCACAATTTTTTCTTGCAAGACGTTTATCCAGGGAGCATGTACAACGTAAATGCTAATTTCAATGAAATCCAATACGTGGTTTCGGAGGAGATAAATTCAATTTCTGTTGCCATATCAACCAGAGTCCTGCACGAAATTAAATAACATTGAAACATTATATTAGCCAGTCTATATTGCAAGAGGGCAACCGTTTTATTTTTCAAACTTGCTTTCTATAGGGGTTATATTGATATCAGTAGTATCAATGAGACATGATTAGTGTACCGGGAATCCATTGACGCAGTAATGAAGCATTTAAACCCCTTCTCACATGGTAAACATTTGGACTGTTCAAATTTAACAGATGCTGATAAAGAAATTATTTGTGTACAAAAAAGCACAGACAATATTTAGACAAAAGGAGGAAATGTTTGACTTAATCGTTTTCAACTGTTGCCCAAGTACTTACCCAAGCCTTTCTCAATATGGACGTCAAAACCATGTGTTGTTTGGATTAGGGTTCAGGATACTAAAGGCGTTCACTATAGCATATAATGATATAGATCAGAGCTATACATAAGAAGGGGTTATGACTTCAAAATGCTTCATATTGTTTATAATCAATCAAACCCTATGTTGTGGGTACTCATTTGAGTCGTCTCATCAAGACGATTCAAATAAATACCTACAATATAGGGTTTAGAGTTTTTAAAAATGACAAATTTAGAACATCATCACCCCTCTTATCTGTAGCTATGACGGATATGTAGGAATAAGAATTGAAACAACAGGACGCATAGTTTACAAAATTTACTTTGACACAATGACTCATTCTTAACACCTACATCATATGTAACAAATCAAGAAATACTACTGTATAATACAAAACGTCATTTTTCATACAAAAATGTAATGCATTTTACATGTGCACTATCTATGCATAATCAACAGGGATCATTATTAATAATTATTCAAAAGACTTATTCTGAATCCTAGAGCAAGACAATTCTTAAAGCAAATTACAAACTGTAAATCATCACCCATCCTTAATAAAGGATTGTGATCTACTGAAAATACATTAAAACTGCCAAATGCCAGTTGTATCAAGCAAGTTTTTAAAGTAAATCATGGGGTTTCTAGACGTCTATGATAGCTCAACACAAGATATACCATAAACTTGTTTACTGCAATCGGCCCACAGTAACCAGATTTATTGTCAGTTGGTCGCAGTATTGGAAAGCATTTACAGAAAAATCACAATACTTTTAGCATTTTCTCTTTCTCTTTACCAAGCAACATACCGAAGACTTTTCCAAAATATAGGGTGCTGCAGATGGTAAAATATATCTTAACAAAAAGAGAATGTTTGCCAC